>JAESUZ010003865.1:0-12841 GCA_017311185.1 Proteles cristata cristata
ACCTTGTTAGCGCCCAAGGCACTGTGAGGTTTGGGACACATGGTCCATAGAGGAGAGACTGCGGAGGGGTTGCGATTTTTCTCATCACAAACAAGGTGGTGCTTCGGGGAATGAACAGCAGGCTCACAGTGGAGGCGGAACCTGCCTACACCAAACCATGCCCTACGCACCTGGTACTTGGGTATCCACTGGAGATTCATGCTGATCAACCAGACAGTCCTTCCTCCAGACCAGCGCTGCTACCGATTGCAAGGCACTCAGTGGTTTTTGCATTCCCTGATTTAATTTTTGGACAACTTTTTATGTATATATATTTTTTCTTCCTTTTCTCCTTCTTATTTCTTCTCTCCTCTAGTATGGTTATTCTGGTTGTTAGTTTGTTTAAGCAGACATATCTAATCTATTCTCTTTACACCTGTTCTATATCTCCTGCTTTATTTTCCTCATTCTCTCTCTCTCTGGGTGAGGCTTGTACTTTCTCTGTCTGATCAACTGTATTTTCTTTGTTCCCCCCTGCCCCTAACATTTCTCTCTTTGTATGAGATAAGACATCTTCCAACAATATCACCCCCACCCTGTTGTTTTGCTGTTTCTGGTGTTTTGGGTTTCTTTTTTTTGTATTTGGTTTTTGGTGTGTTTGTTTGTTTGTTTTTTTGTTTTCTTTTCCAAAGTTACTTCAATGAACAAATCAAAGTACATTTGGTGGAGTGTCCAAAACATCACTATGACTAGGGCGATAAAACAACCAGAGTCACAACAACAGAGAGCAAGTAACACACTCCAAAAAACACCTCTTGAAGGGCCAAGCCCTGGACAGAGTTTGATCCCTCTTTAATATAGTAGTGCTAGCAGGTGCAAGACACATAACAAGCTTTTAAAACACGTAAGGGACAGAAATCTAGCCAATGTGATGAAACTGAAGAACTCTCCTCAAAAGAAATTCCAGGAAGAAATGACAGCTAAAGAAATGACTGCTCAAAACAGACGTAAACAATATAACTGAACAAGAAGTTAGAGTAATAGTCATAAGATTAATCTCTGGGCTTGAAAAAAGCATAGAAGACAGCAAAGAATATATTCCTACAGAGATCAAGGAACTAAAAAATAGTCATGATGAATTTAAAAATGCTATAAATGGGGTGTAAAATAGAGGTAGTGACAGCAAGGTTTGAAGAGGCAGAGGGGAGAATAAATAAAATAGAAGTTTAAAATTATGGAAAAAGACGAAGCTGAGAAAAAGAGAGATAAAATTCTACACAAGGGGAGAATTAAAGAATTATGTGATTCAATGAAACATAATAGTGTCCAGATTGAGAAGATGGCGGAGAAGTAAGGAGCTCCATACTTGCACTCGCACCCATACATCACACAGAAAAGATCTGAAGCCATTGGAAACCATACAAAACCTGAGAGACTGGGAGAAAAAAGGACGCAGAATCCACTGAGAAAGCCTTCTAACGTGAGTGCGAACCGGGGAAGATAAAATCGGGCCGGGATCGGAGACTCCAGGGTGGGAGGCGATCCCCCTCTACCCTCTACAGGGAGTGAGAGGGGAAAAGGAGAGAGTCTGAAACAGAAAAACCTCTGCTGAGGGGGGAAACACCTCCGCTCGGTGCATAGAAAGACCGTACTTGCCAAATACCTGCACACTAGGTCCCCTCGCGACAACTGGTCCTGGGGGAGGCTGATCACACAAACTGCTTCTTTGTGCCGCTCCTGGAGGTTGGGTTTTAAAGTGGCGCGGGCGCGCCTGCCGCCATTGTAGCTCCAGGGCGGCTGGGACCCCTGAAAGAGCCGCGCAGACACCGGGCGTCCGCGCTCCTGGCTGGCTGGAACTCGAGAGGGAAGGCAAAGAGCTAAAAACTGGGAAATTTGCCTGTGAGTTCGTGTTTCCGGTGACAAGCCATAGAGAGACCCGGTTTTCCTCACTCCAGCGGGCTCGGGATACGCGGACCCAGCAGGCAAGCCCCCGCGCATGCGCGCCAGCCCGACCCAGAGAAGGAAGCAGCGATTCTGACTCCGCCCCCAGAGCTCAGCAGGGAGCCTGGAATAGCCCGAAGGGATTGTCTGGGAAGCTGTGTCTCAGGCAATTTCAGCGTGGCGCGCGGACTGGGATTTGGAGATTGGAACTGGCCTGGGTTGAAGAGTGGAACCAACTTCGGCTGCGTCCCCGGAACGAGCAGTTGACACGCCAAAAAAAAAAAGCGAGCTGCAGCGCGGGGTTCAAGAAGGGACTGGAGCACCGTCACTCTCCTTCCCACAATCGCCAAGGCAGAACCCCCGCCTGAGGCATCGGATCACGCCACGCCCATCCCTGCCTGAGAGGTGCCCTCCTCCCTTATTTTTTCCCTTTTTTTTTTCCTTTTTTTTTCTTCTTTCTTTCTTTTTTCCCTTTCTTTTCTCTTTTTTTCTTCTTCTTTCTCTTTTCTCGCTTTTTTCCCCAAAACACTGACTTGATTAACTCTGGTCGCCAGCTTGCTTAAACAATCACAAGTCCATTCTGTAAATGTAAATTCTACACCTACCTACTTTTTCAGCTATTTCTCTCAGGAGTAATTAGACTATATAGTTTCTCTGGATAATTCCAGCACCCTTCGCTCACCTATCCAACCATATTCTACACTTTACCTCTTTGAAAAAAGCTTCTTATCCCTTATGCCTGTTCATTCTATTTCCAAATATGCCTCGTCTCGCCCTGCCTTCTCTCTTTTTCTCTATGCTCTTCAACCAGCACTGAATACACACGGCTGTTTAACTGTAGCTGGGAAATCCAGGTATATGCTTTAAACCGTTCTTTGTCCATCGGTTTTCTTCTTTTTTCCTTTTTTTTTCCCCCTTTTTGACCCTTTTATGTATTTTATGCTCCCTATTATTCGCCCTCCCTCCTCCGTCTTTTCTATTAACTTTTTCATTTCCCCTCTCGCTTTGCATGTTAGTTGAATCAGCCTGTGCGTTTGTGTGCTCCTGCTCCCTGTGTGTTGGTCTGTCTGTTTTCTTTTCCAGGGCTACCTCAAGAAATAAGCTAGAGTACACAAGGTGAAGAGTCCCAAATATCACTACGAATAGGAAAATAAAACAACTAAGGTCCCAACAAGAGTGACCGAGGGATACCATTCAAAAAACAATCTCTGAAAGGATAGGCCCTGGAAAGTCAAAGAGTCTTCTTGGATATAGCAGTGCTCATAGAAGCAGAGAGCATAACAGGTCTTTAAAACCAACAAGAGCCGGAAAGCTAACTAAAATGATAAAACGAAAGAGCTCTCCTCCAAAGAAACTCCAAGAAGAAATGACAGCTAATAAACTGCTCAAAACAGATATCAGCAGCATAACTGAACAAGATTTTAGAATAATAATGGTAAAATTAATAGCAGGGCTTGAGAAAAACATAGGCGACATCAAAGAAACTATGGCTACAGACAGAATGGAAAATAAAAATAGGCATGAAGAATTAAAAACTGTGATAAATGAGATCCATAATAAATTAGAGGCCTCCAATGCACGGATTGAAGAGGCAGAAAGGAGAATAAGTAATTTAGAAGACACCATTCTAGAAAAACAAGAAGCTGACAAAAAAAGAGACAAACTGATCCAGGAACAGGAAAGAAGAATTCGAGAGCTCAGCGACACAGTCAAACGCAACAATATCCGTATCATAGGAATCCCAGAAGAGGAAGAGAGGGAAAGGTGCTGAAGGAGTCCTGGAACAAATTATAGCAGAGAACTTCCCCGACCTGGGGAAGGAAGTCAATGTGGAAATACAAGAGGCTCAGAGGACTCCTCTCAGACGTAACTTGAATCGATCTTCTGCCCGACACATCATCGTAAAAATGGCAAAATACAAGGACAAAGAGAGAATTTTGAAAGCAGCTAGGGAGAAAAGGGCCCTCACATACAAAGGAAACCTATCAGAGTGGTGACAGACCTATCTACTGAAACGTGGCAGGCCAGAAAGGAATGGCAAGAGATCTTCAATGTGATGAACAGTAAAAATATGCAGCCAAGAATCCTCTATCCAGCAAGCCTGTCATTCAAATAGAAGGAGAGATAAAAACCTTTCCAAACAAACAGAAATTGAAAGAATTTGTCACCACGAAGCCAGCCCTACAGGAAATCCTGAGGGGGATGCTCTGAAGGAAAGGTTGCAAGGAACAAAGATTCCAGAGACACCACCACAAACATGAACCCTACAAAAGATATAAAGACTCTAAACCCACCTATTTCAATAATAACACTGAATGTAAATGGGCTGAATGCTCAAATCAAAAGACATAGGGTAGCAGAATGGATTAAAAAACAAAATCCATCTATATGCTGTCTACAAGAAACTCATTTTAGACGGGAAGATACCTTCAGATTAAAAGTAAGGGGATGGAGAAATATAAATCATGCTACAGGAAATCAAAAGAAAGCCGGAGTAGCGATACTTATATCAGACAAACTGGACTTTAAATTAAAGACAATCACAAGAGATGAAGAAGGGCACTACATAATAATTACAGGGTCCATCCATCAGGAAGAACTAACAATCATAAATGTCTACGCACCGAATATGGAAGCACCTAAATATCAAAAAATAATTAGTCACAAACAGAAACAAGCTTCTAGATAAGAATGTGCTAATAACAGGGGACTTTAATACTCCACTTACAGCAATGGATAGGTCAACCAGACAGAAAATCACTAAAGAAATAATGGACTTGAAAGACACATGGACCAGATGGATCTGACGGATATATTTAGAACTTTACATCCTGAGGCCAGGAAATTTACTTTCTTCTCAAGTGTGCATGGCACATTCTCCAAGATAGATCACATACTGGGACATAAAGCAGCCCTCAATAAATATAAAAGAATTGAGATCATACCATGCACACTGTCAGATCACAATGCTTTGAAACTTGAAATCAATTACAGGAAGAAGTCTGGAAAACTTCAAAAAACATGGAGGTTAAAGAACACCCTTCTAAAGAATGAATGGGCCAATCAGGCAATTAGAGATGAAATTAAAAAATATATGGAAACAAATGAAAATGAAAACACAACAATTCAAAATCTATGGGATGCGGCAAAGGCAGTCCTAAGAGGAAAGTACATTGCTCTCCCCACAGGTGTCCTCCTCCATGCCCACCCCTTCTCCCCCCCACATCCACCAGTCCTCAGTTTTTGTCAGCATTCAAGAGTCTCTCATGGTTTGCCTCTCTCCCTTTCCCCCACCATTTCCGCCCTTCTTCTCCCCCTTGGTCCTCTGTTAAGTTCCTCCTAATCCTCCTATACGTGCACACATATGATATTTGTCCTTCTCTGCCTGACTTATTTCGCTCAGCATAATGCCCTCAAGGTCCATCCATGTGGCTACACATGGCCAGATTTCATTGTTTCTCATTGCCATGTAGTATTCCATGGTATAGATAAACCACATCTTCTTGATCCATTCATCTGTTGATGGACACTTAGGCTCTTTCCAGGTTTTAGCTATTGTGGATAGTGCTGCTATGAACATTGGGGTACATGTGCTCCTATGCATCAACATTTCTGTATCCCTTGGGTAAATTCTAGCAGTGCTATTGCTGGGTCCTAGGGGAGTTCTATTGTTAACTTTTTGAGGAACCTCCACACTGTTTTCCAGAGGGGCTGCACCAGTTTACTTTCCCACCAACAGTGTAGGAAGGTGCCCATTTCTCCACATACTCGGCAGCATCTAGAGTTCTCTGATTTGCTCATTTTAGCCATTCTGACTGGTGTGAGGTGGTATCTCAGTGTGGTTTTGATTTGTATTTCCTGATGAGGAGGGATGCTGAGCATCGTTTCATTTGTCTGTCGGCCATCTGGATGTCCTCTTTGGAGAAGTGTCTGTTCATATCTTCTGCCCATTTCTTCACTGGGTTGTTTGTTTTTCGGGCGTGTAGTTTGGTGAGTTCCTTGTAGATTCAGGATATCAACCCTTTATCTGATATGTCATTTGCAACTATCTTTTCCCATTCCGTTGGTTGCCTATTACTTTTCTGGGTTGTTTCCTTTACTGTGCAGAAGCTTTTAATCTTGATGAGTTACTTGTTGTTTTATATGATTCTTGCTTTGGGATGTAAAATGCAGGAAGTTGTTGGTGAGATGAAAGGATGTTCCTGCTCCTCTCTGATTGATGATTCTGTCTATTAAGCCCTGAATCCATTTTAGTTTATTGTGTGGTGAGAAAATGATCTAGTTTCATTCTTCTGCATGTTGCTGTCCAGTTCTCCCAACACCATCTGTTAAAAAGGCTGTCATTTTTCCATCGGATATTCTTTCCTGCTTTGTCAAAGATCAGTTGCCTGTATACTTTTGGGTCCACTTCTGAGTTCTCAATTCTGTTCCATTGGTCTATGTGTCTGTTTTGTGCCAATACCATACTGTCTTGATGATGACAGCTTTGTAGTAGAGGCTAAAGTCTGGGATGGTGATCCCTCCCGTTTTGGTTTTATTTTTCAGGATTACTTTGGCTATTCGGGGTCTTTTGTGGTTCCATACAAATTTTTGGATAGTTTGTTCTTGTTTTGAGAAGTATGCTGGTGCAATTTTGATTGGGATTGTATTGAATGTGTAGTGTGCCTTAGGTAGTAATGACATCTTAACTATATTTATTCTTCCTATCCATGAGCATGGAATGTTTTTCCACATCTTTGTGTCTTCTTCAATTTCCTTCATAAGTTTTCTATAGTTTTCATCATACAGATCTCTTGTATCCTTGGTTAGGTTTATTCCGAGGTATTTTATGGTTTCTTGTGCAATTGTGAATGGGATCAGTTTCTTGATTTCTCTTTCTGTTGCTTCATTGTTGGTGTATAAAAACGCAACCGATTTCTGTACGTTGATTTTGTACCCTGCGACTTGGCTGAATTCTTGGATCAGTTCTAGTAGGCTTCTGGTGGAGTCTGTCGGGTTTTCTATGTAGAGTATCATGTCATCTGTGAAGAGGGAAAGTTTGACTTCCTCTTTGCCAATTCTGATACCTTTGATTTCCTTTTGTTGTCAGATGGCTGATGCTAGGACTTCCAGCACTATGTTATACAGCAGTGGTGAGAGTGGGCATCCCTGTCGTGTTCCTGATCTCAGGGGGAAAACTCTGAGTTTTTCCCCGTTGAGGACGATGTTAGCTGAAGGCTTCTCATAGATGGCTTTGATGATGTTTAAATAGGTTCCTTCTATCCCAACTTTCTCTAGAGTCTTTATTAAGAAGGGATGCTGTATTTTGTCAAATGCTTTTTCTGCATCTATGGACAGGATCATATGGTTTTTATCTTTTCTTTTATTGATGTGATATATCACATTGATTGATTTGCGAATGTTGAACCAGCCCTGTAACCCAGGAATGAATCCCACTTGATCTTGGTGGATGATTCTTTTTATGTGCTGCTGGATTCGATTTGCAAGGATCTTGTTGAGGATTTTTGCATCCGTATTCATCAAGGATATTGACCTGTAGTTCTCTTTTTTTGCTGGATCTCTGTCTGGCTTGGGAATCAGGGTGATGCTGGCTTCATAAAATGAGTCCGGGAGTTTCCTTCGCTTTCTATTTTTGGAATAACTTGAGAAGAATTGGGATTAATTCTGTTTTAAATGTCTGGTAGAATTCACCAGGAAGCCATCAGGTCCAGGGCTCTTATTTGTTGGGAGATTTTTGATCACTGATTCAATTTCTTCACTTGTTATGGGTCTGTTCAGGTTTTCTATTTCTTCCCGTGTGAATTTTGGTAGTGAGTGTGTGTTTAGGAATTTGTCCATTTCTTCTAAGTTGTCAATTTGTTGGCATATAATTTTTCATCGTATTCCCTGATAATTGCTTGTATTTCTGAGGGGTTGGTTGTAATAAGTCCATTTTCATTCATAATTTTGTCTATTTGGGTGCTCTGTTTTCTTTTGGATAAGTCTGGCTAGAGGTTGGTCAATTTTGTTGACTTTTTCAAAAAACCAACTCTTGGTTTCATGGATCTGTTCAATTGTTTCTTTGGTCTCTATGTTGTTTATTTCTGCTCTAATTTTTTACTATTTCTCTTCTTCTACTGGGTTTAGGGCGTTCTTGTTGCTCTGCCTCTAGTTCCTTTAGGTGAGCTGTTAGATTTTGGACTTGCGCTTTTTTCTAATCTCTTGAAATAGGCCTGGAGAGCAATGTACTTTCCTCTTAGGACTGCCTTTGCCGCATCCCATAGATTTTGAATTGTTGTGTTTTCATTTTCATTTGTTTCCATATATTTTTAAATTTCATCTCTAATTGCCTGAGGTGGCCCATTCATTCTTTAGAAGGGTGTTCTTTAACCTCCATGTTTTGGAAGTTTTCCAGACTTCTTCCTGTAATTGATTTCAAGTTTCAAAGCATTGTGATCTGACAGTGTGCATGGTATGATCTCTATTCTTTTATATTTCTTGAGGGCTGCTTTATGTCCCAGTATGTGATCTATCTTGGAGAATGTGCCATGCACACTTGAGAAGAAAGTAATTCCCTGACCTCAGGATGTAAAGTTCTAAATATATCCGTCAGGTCCATCTGGTCCAATGTATCTTTCAAGTCCATTATTTCTTTAGTGATTTTCTGTCTGGTTGACCTATCCATTGATGTAAGCAGAGTATTAAAGTCCTCTGCTACTAGCGCATTCTTATCTATAAGCTTGTTTCTGATTGTAATGAATTGTTTTAGATATTTATGTGCTCCCATATTCAGTGCATAGACATTTATGATACTTATTTCTTCCTGATGGATGGACCCTGTAATTATTTAGTAGTGCCATTCTTCATCTCTTGTTATTGTCTTTAATTTAAGTCCAGTTTGTCTGATATAAGTATAGCTACTCCGGCTTTCTTTTGATTTCCCGTAGCATGATATATATTTCTCCATCCCCTTACTTTTAATCTGAAGGTATCTTCCGTCTAAAATGAGTTTCTTGTAGATAGCATATAGATGGATTTTGTTTTTTCATCCATTCTGCTACCCTGTGTCTTTTGATTGGAGCATTCAGCCCATTTGCATTCAGTGTTATTATTGAAATATGTGGGTTTAGAGTCTTTGTATCTTTTGTAGGGTTCATGTTTGTGGTGGTGTCTCTGGAATCTTTGTTCCCTGCAACCTTTCCTTCAGAGCATCTCCCTCAGAATTTCTTGTAGGGCTGGCTTCGTGGTGACAAATTCTTTCAATTTCTGTTTGTTTGGAAAGGTTTTTGATCTCTCCTTCTATTTTGAATGACAGGCTTGCTGGATAGAGGATTCTTGGCTGCATATTTTTACTGTTCATCACATTGAAGATCTCTTGCCATTCCTTTCTGGCCTGCCACGTTTCAGTAAAATAGGTCTGTCACCACTCTGATGGGTTTCCCTTTGTATGTGTGGCCCCTTTTCTCCCTAGCTGCTTTCAAAATTCTCTCTTTGTCCTTGTATTTTGCCATTTTACGATGATATGCCATGCAGAAGATCGATTCAAGTTACGTCTGAGGGGAGTCCTCTGAGCCTCTTGTATTCCCACATTGACTTCCTTCCCCAGGTCGGGGAAGTTCTCTGCTATAATTTGTTCCAGGACTCCTTCAACACCTTTCCCTCTCTCTTCCTCTTCTGGGATTCCTATGATACGGATATTGTTGCGTTTGACTGTGTCGCTGAGCTCTCGAATTCTTCTTTCCTGTTCCTGGATCAGTTTGTCTCTTTTTTTGTCAGCTTCTTGTTTTCTAGAATGGTGTCTTCTAAATCACTTATTCTCCTTTCTGCCTCTTCAAGCCGTGTGTTGGAGGCCTCTAATTTATTATGGATCTCATTTATCGCATTTTTAATTCTTCATGCCTATTTTTATTTTCCATTCTGTCTGTAGCCATAGTTTCTTTGATGTCCCCTATGTTTTCAAGCCCTGCTATTAATTTCGCATTATTATTCCACAAGAATCTTTTGTTCACTTATGCTGTAAATATCTGTTTTGAGCAGTTCATTAGCTGTCATTTCTCCTTGGAGTTTCTTTGGAGGAGAGCTCTTTCGTTTCGTCATTTTAGTTGCTTTCCGGCTCTTGTTGGTTTTAAAGACCTGTTATACTCTCTGTTTCTATAGCTTTTCTATATCCAAACTCTTTTGACTTTCCAGGGCCTATCCTTTCAGAGATTGTTTTTGAATGGTATCCCTCGGTCACTCTTGTTGGGACCTTAGTTATTTTATTTTCCTATTCGTAGTGATATTTGGGACTCTTCACCTTGTGTACTCTAGCTTGTTTCTTGAGGTATCCCTGGAAAAGAAAACAGACAGACAAACACACAGGAAGCAGGAGCACACAAACGCACAGGCTGATTCAACTAACATGCAAAGTGAGAGGGAAAACGAAAAAGTTAATAGAAAAGACGGAGGAGGGAGGGCGAATAATAGGGAGCATAAAATACATAAATGGGTCAAAAGGGGAAAAGAAAAGGAAAAAAGAAGAAAACCGATGGACAAGGAACGGTTTAAAGCATATACCTGGATTTCCCAGCTACAGTTAAATAGCCGTGTCTATGCAGTGCTGGTTGAAGAGCATAGAGAAAAGAGAGAAGGCAGGGTGAGACAAGGCAGATTTGGAAATAGAATGAACAGGCAGAAGGGATAAGAAACTTTTTTCAAAGAGGTAAAGGGTGGAATATGGTTGGATAGGTGAGAGAAGGATGCTGGAATTATCCAGAGAAACTATATAGTCTAATTACTCCTGAGAGAAATAGCTGAAAAGTCGGTAGGTGTAGAATTTACATTTACAGAATGGACTTGTTGTGATTGTTTAAGCAAGCTGGTGACCAGAGTTAATCAGGTCAGTGTTTTGAAAGGAAAAAAGCAGAGAAAAGAGAAAGAAGAAGAAAAAAAGAGAAAAGAAAGGGGAAAAAAAAAGAAAGAAGAAAAAAAGGAAAAGAAAACAAAAAAAGGAAAAAAAAGGAAAAAAGAAAGAGAAAAAAAAAAGGGAGGAGGGCACCTCTCAGGCAGGGATGGGCGTGGCGTGATCCGATGCCTCAGGCGGGGTTCTGCCTTGGCGATTGTGGGGAGGAGAGTGAAGGTGCTCCAGTCCCTTCTTGAACCCCGCGCTACAGCTCGCTTTTTTTTGGCGTGTCAACTCCCCGTTCCGGGGACGCAGCCGAATTTGGTTGCACTCTTCAACCCAGGCCAGTTCCAATCTCCAAATCCCAGTCCGTGCGCCCTGCTGAAATTGCCTTAGACACAGCTTCCCCAGACAGCCCCCTCAGGCTATTCCAGGCTCCCTGCTGAGCTCTGGGGGCGGAGTCAGGATCCGCTGCTTTCTTCTCTGGTCGGCTCTGGTGCGCATGCGCGGGCCTGCCTGCAGCTTCCGCGTAGCCTGAGCCCGCTGGGTGAGGAAAACCGGGTCTCTCTATGGCTCGTCACCTGGCTCTGAACTCACAGGCAAATTTCCCAGTTTTTAGCTCTTTGCCTTCCCTCTCGAGTCCCAGCCAGCCAGGAGCGCGGACGCCCGGTGTCCGCGCGGCTCTTTCAGGGGTCCCAGCCGCCCTGGAGCTACAATGGCGGCAGGCGCCCCGCCGCTCTGAAATCCAACCTCCAGGAGCGGCACAAAGAAGCAGTCTGTGTGCTCAGCCTCCCCCAGGACCAGTTGGCACGAGGGGACCTGGTGTGCAGGTTTTTGGCAAGTACGGTCTTTCTATGCACCGAGCGGAGGGTTTTCTCCCCCGTGTGGAGGTTCTTCTGTTTCGGACTCTCTCCTTTTCCCCTCTCACTCCCCGTAGAGGGTAGAGGGGGATCGCCTCCCACCCTGGAGTCTCCGATCCCGAGCTGATTCTACCTTCCCGGTTCGCACTCACGTTAGAAGGCTTTCTCAGTGGATTCTGCGTCCTTTTTCTCCCCAGTCTCTCAGGTTTTGTATGGTTTCCAATGGCTTCAGATCTTTTCTGTGTGATGTATGGGCGCGAGTGCAAGTGCGGAGCTCCTTACTTCTCCCGCCATCTTGCCTCCCCTCCTCCTCAGAGCAACTTTTAATGCAAAGAAAAATCGATACCTAACAGGAGGCAGTGGCTTTCAGACTGGGTTCCTTAGGGCATTGGGATTCCTTTCGTTGTTTTAGAGGTGACCAGGGAGGTCAAAGAAGAAGAAGACTAAGTGAGGTGTTCAGGTTCCTTACCCCTGGGCAAAGCTAGAATGACCATCCACTACTTACTTATTTTATACAGTGGGAGTTCTTGTATCATTTTAATAAGAAAAAATAGGGGTTCCTGGGTGGCTCAGTCAGTCGAGTGTCCAACTTTGGCTCGAGTCATGATCTCATGGCTTGTGTTTTCGAGCCCTGAGTTGGGCTCTGTGCTGACAGCCTGCTGAGAGCATGGAGCCTGCTTCAGATTTTGTGTCTCCTTTTCCTCTCTGTCCCTCCCCACTTCACTCTCTGTCTCACTCTGTCTCTCAAAGTAAGAAAATGTAAAAAAGTGTTAAAAGGAAGAAAAATAATGTTGCTGTTCTAACAAAGCTTGAAAACCACTAGTCTAAGGTGTCACTTTTCTTTATGCATGCCTTTCAAATTTGATCTTACAAGTAGAATGCCCCTTTTATTTTGCTTTATTTTATTTTATTTTATTTTGGTTCTTAAATGATAGGCTGTAAGAAGAGAAAAGACATTTAGCAACAACTTCAAACAAAGATTTGGGATAACAGCCGTGTTTTTCATAAAATCTCTAATGCAAGGAGTTTAGCCAAACGGTTTCTATTTTTAAAATTGGCTTCTTTCTATTATCCCAGTCTTGATCTGTGCATTAGTTAGCTTGTGTTTTACTATTTCTGTAACTTCATTGAAATATAATTGACATATAACATTGTGTAAAATTAAGGTGTACAACATGTCAGTTTGATGCACTTATATATT
>JAESUZ010003867.1:0-15000 GCA_017311185.1 Proteles cristata cristata
TCTCGTTCTTTGCCCCCGACAACCTGGGACCGGGAGGGGAAAGCAGATATGCTCCCCACCCCAACCCCAACCCCAACGTCAACCGTCTCTCCTGGTACCTTCCCCTTTTTGCCACCACAAAGCTTTCCCACTCCTCCGCCTGCCTTTGATTGGAGGCTCAAGAAGGAATTCCTGTTCTCATTTCTCATGTGAGGGTGATCTAAGTTTCTCTCTCTCTCTCTCTCTCTCCCTCTCTCTCTCTCTCTCTCTCTCTCCTCCCTCCCCCCCTCTTCCCCCCTCCCCCCCCCCTCTCTCTCTCCTCCCTCCCCCCCCTCTTCCCCCCTCTCCCCCTCTCTCTCTCCCTCCCTCCCTCCCCCCGTTTCCCCCCCCAGAAGCTGTCAGTTCGGGGAACTGCTAAAGACACTCAGAACAATACCAATGTTATGTGGAAACTAATTTGACAATAAACTATTTGTAAAAAAAAAAAAAAAAAAAAAATACCAATGCCCAGTGTCGAGGAGGAGGAGGAGGAGGAGGAGGAGGAGGAGGAGGAGGAGGGGGGGGGGGAGGAGGAGGAGGGGGGGAGGGGGGAGGGGGGAGGAGAGCTCCTCGACTGCTGGCCTGCCTGCCTGCCTGCCTGCCTGCCTGCCTGCCTGCCTCCCTCCTACATTTCAGGGGCGCCTGGGTGGCTCAGTTTGATAAAAGTGTCCGGGCCTTGGAGCCTGCCTGGGATCCATTTTCCTTCTCCTCCCCCTCCCCTCCTCCCCCTCCCCCCCCCCCTCCTCCTCCTCCTCCTTCTCCTTCTCCCCCCCACCCCCAACTTGAACGAATGCGTAAGGAAAAGAAACAGAGAAGTAAATAAATGTGGACAATTTGGTGGGCTTTCTCAGTCCACTCACAAAGCTATGGGACCTTCCCCGTTCATTCCAAAATAGGACCCTCACCTCACCTCAACACACACACACACACACACACACACACACACACACACACACACACACACCCAAAAGACACAGAAATTGCAATCCACCTGAATGCCAGACCACGGTGGACTGGTGAAATGAGGGACGCGATGCTCACGCAATACAAGAGGACGCGGCTATGACAAAGTCTGCGGGCAGACAGGTTTCGGTGGTCCGGCAGTGCGCTTGTGGGATTCGGATACTTAGTGAAAAGTGGTAGGAAACCTTCGACAGAGGATGGGCTCTCTCCTATGAAAAGACACCAAACCATTTCCAAGGCTGGGGATGGTGACGTCAGTGAGTCTGTCTGTCAGTGTCTCTTCTCACCGCCTGCCTACGCTGTTCTTTAGTTGTTCTTTAGGCTTGCACTTCGGCCTCCCCCTGTGTCCAAGCCAACGGGGGCGCCGGCGGACCCTACCTGCTCGTGGGTTTGTTTCTTTGTTTGCTTGCTTGTTTGAAGTGAGGACAGAGTGGGTCCTAAACGGAGGCAGAGCAAAGGGAGAGCACGGGCCTTAACGATGAAGGAGGCCCACTTGGGTGGGACCGCCACTTGTGGAAAAAGTTATCGGGGCAAAATATTGAAAGCAGGGGTCCCTAAGGAATATGTTGCAGGTTATGCAGATTAGACACATATTCCGGTGTGACACCTCTCCCCACCCCCACCCCCACCCCCCCTCCCCCAATCACTTACCCACTTACCTTTGATGCCATGTTTTGTTTGTTTGGCTAGTTGGGATTTCCATAAGGGTTTTCAAATATTTTAATTTTTTCTTGAGTTTATTTTTCAGACAGACAGACAGACACAGACAGAGCGAGCATGAACAGAAGAGGGGCGGAGAGAGAGGGAGACACAGAATCTGAAGCAGGCTCCAAGGTCTGAGCTGTCGGCACAGAGCCTGACGTGGGGCTCGAACTTGGGAAAGGCGAGATCCCAACCGAGGCCAAAGTCGGACACTTAACCAACTGAGCCACCGGGGCACCCCCCAGAATTTATTCATAAGTAACCTCTACATCCAACATGGGACTGGAATTCACAACCCCGAGCTCGAGTCGCACGCTCCACCAACCGAGCCGGCCAGGGGCCCTGATGCCAAGTCTTCCATGTCCTTGCCTGCCTGCCTGCCTGCCTGCCTGCCTGCCTGCCTGCCTGCCTGCCTGCCTGCTGTCCCTGTCCCTCCCTCCCTCCCTCCCTCCCTGCCGGCCTGCCTCTCTGTTGGAGAAAGAGAAGAGGAAGAGAAGCCGGAGGCACCCTAAGAATGTCCTGGAGGAAAGGGACCGGGCAGCCAGGAACTGAAAGCTCTTCCATTCCCAGGCCGGAAAGCCGTCGCCACCGCCGGGACTGCTCTGCTGCTCCTTCTCACCAGAAGGACATCATCTGGACTCCGGGCCAGGGATAACAACGTGTTCTCTGGCGCCAGATGTACTCATGCCCTAGTATGGGAGACACTGCCTGCCTGCCTGCCTGCCTGCCTGCCTGCCTGCCTTGCCCTGCCCTGCCCTGCCTTGCCTTGCCTTGCCCTGCCCTGCCCTGCCCTGCCTTGCCTTGCCTTGCCCTGCCCTGCCCTGCCCTGCCCTGCCCTGCCCTGCCCTGCCCTGCCCTGCCCTGCCCTGCCCTGCCCTGCCCTCCCCCTCCCTCCCTCCCTCCCTCCCTCCCTCCCTCCCTCTCTCTCTCCTACGTTCAATTGGAACATTAAGTCCGTGAGGTGGGAGCTTTAGCCATGTGGTTCTTGCTGTATCCTGATCATAGGCCATGGAACGAGTGGGAGCTTTAGCCATGTGGTTCTTGCTGTATCCCGATCATAGGCCATGGAACGATGCTTGCCCCAAAATAGCACTTTAAATAAATCACGTGTTCAATGATTACTGATAAAGGAAATTGTCAACTTTTAACGTTTTGCTTGTGGACCCTGCTCCTGGGCTCCCAGAGAAACGAGGCTTTAACATTAACCAGACTCCGAGTGACTCTGTCGAACTTCGATGCATGGGCTCGATTTCTGCCCTGAGGACACACTGCCTGCCTGCTTCATTAGAAAAGAAAAGAGGGGCGCCTGGGTGGCTTAGTCGGTGAAGTGTCCGACTTTCGCTTAGGTCATGATCTCACGGTTCGTGGGTTCGAGCCCTGCGTCGGGCTCTGTGCTGACTGCCAGTTCAGAGCCTGGAGCCTGTTTCAGTCTGTGACTCCCTCTCTCTCAGACCCTCCCCTGCTCACGCTCTCTCGCTCGCTCGCGCTCTCTCTCTCTCTCTCTCTCTCTCTCTCTCTCTCCCTCCCCCCCAGAAATAAATAAAAATATTTAAAACAAAAATTAAAAAAAAAAAAAAAGAAGAAGAGGAGAAGAGAAGAGAAGAGATCGTCAAGGGGTGGCTGGCGGGGTGGCTGGGTGGCCGGCCGGCTGGCTCCCATGCCGCCTCTGCCTCGCCCCCTCTCTCCCCTTCCTCCTGTTTCGGCACCACTCCGTGCGGCTCCTGTGGCCTCCTCGGCCACCCGCGGTGGTGGCACCTGCAGTGCAGGCGCCTTTGGGCCACCTCCTGATGAGCCTCACATTGGAGCATCTCCCAAATCAGCAGGAAGGGGCCCAAGAGGTTCCCTGCGCTTCAGAAACTGCCCACTTGAGCCTTTATCACAGGAGCCTGATGATGGGGAACACATCATTAGAGTTTTTAGTGGACGCGGGTGTGACGTATTCGGCACTGAAGCCAATCAAGGTGGATTGCTTCTTTAAAACAGACATGTTTTTGAAACTACCAAGATGAAACACAATACAGATGATCAGGTTTTATTCGTGGTGGTGGTGGTGGTGGTGGTGGTGGTGGTGGTGGTGGTGGTGGTAAAATCACTTGAATCTTGAATTGGGTACTCTCTGCATGACAAGCCTTTGCGGTGGGCAGTGGAACGCACCTTGCTTCCTATCCCAATACTGAGCCTGCAATAGTGGTTATCAGAATACACATCTCTGTGACCTTTATAATCAAAACCACACGTTTGCTGTCTTGTTATAACTCTTCAAACTCAGGTTTCAAATCTTCTCCCACTGTCTTATCTGACAATCCTGAAGAACTACAATGGCTCCTCCCCCCCCCCCCCAAGCCCTGCAGAGGAAAGTTGGATAATTTGAGATAAGCTTCAGAGGAATTGTCACAATAGCCCATATGCAGGCAATCTGTGTGCCTGTTGCTCTATGGGCCACTCAAAACGAGACGTTTGATGTTGTGATTGATTGTTTAAATTTTTTAATGTTTCTATTTATTTCTGAGAGAGAGAGAGAGAGAGAGAGAGAGAGAGAGAGAGAGAGAGAGAGAGAGAGAGAGAGAGAGAGAGAGCGCGAGCGCGCGGGAGGGTCAGAGAGAGAGGGAGACACAGAATCTGAAAACAGGCTCCAGGCTCTGAACTGGCTGTCAGCACAGAGCCCGACGCAGGGCTTGAACCCATGAACTGTGAGATCATGACCTGAGCTGAAGTCGGAGGCTTAACCGGCTGAGCCACCCAGGCGCCCTTTTTTTCGGGGGGGTGGGGGTGGGGGGTGGCGCAAGCTCTGTGCCCAATGGTGAGGCCTTCCCCAGATGGCTGACTTCTTTGTGAAGATTGTGTATCCCGGGCAGCCCTCCTCACCTGGAGTCCAAGGAAAGTCTTTTCCTTTCTCTGTAAACTTTTTAAGAGAGGCTCGTTCATTTTGCATCGACATAGCGTAAAAGGTAGACAAGACATAGTTAACGGACAAGCTGGGATTGAAAAGTGGACAGCGTTTAGGAGGCGGTTTTAAAGGCTAAAGTTAGGGGGGGAGGGGGGAGGGGCATAAAGGAGGACACTTGTGGGGATGAGCACTGAGTGTTATGTGGAAACTAATTTGACAATAAACTATTTGTAAAAAAAAAAAAAAATGCTAACGTTATTCCTGCCTTTCCTTCACGGGTAGGACAGAACCTACGCCCAGTGTCATTGGCAATGTGCATCCGCCTGGAGAGGAAGAAACCATTCTTCCATAGTTCTCCACACTGCGGGTGAGAGGACCCTCTCCAACCAGATCCGGGATCTCCCTTACTCAGAGCGCAAGGACACGTGTCTTGTTGTTTTCTTTTAAGTTGTGCTTAAAAACAGACATCACCTGCCATTGAGATTTGTCACCATCCATAAGCGTGGAGCTCAGTGGTATTAGGTGTGACAGTCACATCCTCAGGAGGGAAGGGGGTTGTGTTATCTCTTTCCATTTCCGTTTTGCTGGAGGCCAGCTCCAGCCGGTCCACGGGTGCCTGGAGGATGCGGGGGTGGGGGTGGGAGTGCGAGAGCAAGCGAGTGAATCTTTCTGATGGCCAGGCAGGCAGGCAGGGAAGCAGGGAGGCAGGCAGGCAGGCAGGCAGGCAGGCGTCTCTGTCATGTCGGTTTTGGTGTCTTTATTTACAGGTCAAACGATAACATGAGATCAGAAAAAGGAATTTTTACAGTGGAAAACTCTTTGTGATAAGATGCTTTGGCAAGTGTAGAAAAACAGGTTTTACCGGAAGTATTCCTGCAGAACTACTCCAATCGTAGTGAGGTTAAGTACATCTTACAACTAAGGAAGTGACAGGGTATTCTTAGTGAAACACAGGTTAACGTTCCTATTTGTTCTAAGTTCATAACGCAAAGATTGGGTCATAGGTTAAGTCTACAGCTAGGCTGGGAGTCCTTCTGTGTGGCTCATAAGAGGACGAATGCAGTGGAGCTGGTTAAGAAATTCTTTGCGCAAACTTTTGCATTGGATGCTGAATGATGTGTAAACGCCATGGAGGCCCTAAAGGTGTCAGCCTTTGTTTTTGAGTTTCTGTTTTAGCTACTCTGATCTATCCTCATCCCAGCTGCCAGTGTAAGGGAGGGTGTCTGTGGAATGTCGGCCTTAGGGAAGGGACTGCTTCTACATTACAGTTCGAAAAGGTGGAAGTATTCCCTTCAGTTCTGACCTTATGTGTTCCTCAACTCTAAATTAGGCTCTTTGTCCGCAGGGCCGGGCTCCATTGCAACTCTTGTGTCCTTAACCCTCTTTATTATCTAAGTCTTGGATCTACAAGGCCCATAGGAAGAGCCTTTGGACAACCATCTACAGCGCTTTCATCTACAATCTCTTTTGAAGAGGCAGGAATACGCTTTTCCTTATGAGGGACCTATGTGGGGAATATCGGTCTGGTCTGGGACATGGTGAGGCCTGGTCCATACCAGCAGGCTCAGGGTCAGAGAGGGAGGGAGACACAGACTCCGAACTAGGCTCCAGGCTCCGAGCTGGCAGTCAGCACAGAGCCCGACGCGGGGCCCGAACCCACGACCCGCGAGATCATGACCCAGGCGAAAGTCGGACGCTTCACCGACTAAGCCACCCAGGTGCCCCGAGCCAGTAGTATTTTTATGTTTCTTTACTTAAGTAAGGGGGGTGGGGGACCCCAAGCAGGCTCTGCACTGTCGGCACAGGTCGATGGCGAATGAGTCAAGTGCTAGTGTTGCTTTAGAGGAGTGTGCTCACTGGGCCCATCACCCAGGGTCAGAAGGGTCCCCCCGCGAGGCCTCCCTCGCCCTTTATCCCTTAGTGCTCCATGCCTGTGTTTGGCCTTTGAGCCCTAAGACACCATCATCAGGTGTTTAAGGTCACCCTCTGACGCTGACGCTGACTCTGACTCAGCAGGCCACGCCCGCAATTCCCTACTCTTCCACCTGCACCCTCACCCCTGGAAGGCATTCTAGGAAGATGTCATTCACACCCATGAATCTCAAGGGATGTCTTGGGGGTTTCCTGGGTTAGGAAAAGGAGGGGACTCTTTTTGCTTCAGACAAGGCAAGTTCTTTTTTTCTTTAAGGCACGTCCTTCAGAGACCATCTTTTCCCCTCCTCTCCCCTTCCCCCCACCCTTCCTCCTTGTAGGTCTGAAGCTGCAGCCTAAGGGTTGGGGGAGTTAAAGAAACCCGTTCAATGGAGAGAAGCCCCAGGCTCAGACTTTAACAGAAAGCTTTCTGCATTTGAATGAAGCGTTTGAATGAGGCCCATTGGAATGGATCACCCTGAACCTCCCTTCACCTGCCACTCCCGTCCCTGCCCCCGCGGGGGCACCCGGCTCCTACACCCCACCCCCACCCCCCGCCCCAGTCCTCCAGCCATTTTGAGCGCTGAAGGCGGCAGCCTGCAGGGGGTGGGGACACGTTCATCCTAAGCGGTGAACTAGGCCCCCGGTCCACAGGAAAAATTAAGTCATGCACGGCTACAGGGGAGTTGGTCTCTCAGGCAAAGCGGTCAAGGGGTCTGTGGAGGAGAGATGTGTTCTGGGCCCACCCTCCTGTGCACGCTCTGGCGGAAAGAGAGCAGGGGCGGGCGCCGTGGGGGTTAGGGTGGGAGGTCGGTGGGGAAAGGGGGCGGGGGGGTGGGGGGGTGGGGCGGACCCAGACCCTGGCCGGCCCGGACTACAGTCGTGCTGCCTGCTCCTGGTCTGAAGGCTGAGGGTGGCGGGGCATGCTCACGCTGTGTCCTGCGACGCAGTTCATCCTGGGCACCTTCTGTTGTTTCTGGGGAGGTGCCCGTTGCTGTGATGACCAAGACTAAACTCCTCTCTCCCCTTAGTTCTTCAAAGGCCCGATCCTCCTGTTTCCTTGGTCAATGGACTGACCCGTACCCTCCCCTGCCGCCAGCCGCCTTGTGCCAATGCTTCCCGTAAAACCAGATGGAAGAGTCCATACTTGGCATCACCAAATGGTGAAAAGCAAACATGATTCACTGAGGTCGACAGCAGATTGGGGGTGGGAGGGGGTGGGTGGAGGCTTCCCCATCCCCATCCACTCCAGAGGGAAGGCAGAATTGTCGCCAAGGTACAGACTCCCGCGGTCGGCATCACGAAGTAAAAAGTTGTGGACTCGTCCTCGACGCGTTCCTTCCTGTCGAGAGGCAGTCCACATCCAAACACTGTCTTGCCCACAAACTCCTCTCACCCGAGGGAGACTGTAGAACATGTACCTTTTCTCCAGGCGTCGCGCCTGTCCTGCCCTAGGGTCCTCCTCCTGACAAGATCGAGAGCCCTCAGCCCCTCCAACGGAGCCCTCAGGATTCCAATGCCTCTGCCTGTCCACCTGTGTCTTTCAAGAGAAGTATTGTATTTAAAAAACTTTTTTTAATGTTTTTATTTTTTTTGAGGGAGGGAGGGAGGGAGGGAGGGAGAGAGAGAGGGAGGGAGGGAGGGAGGGAGGGAGGGAGTGAGAGAGAGAGAGAGAGAGAGAGAGAGAGAGAGAGAGAGAGAGAGAGAGAGAGAGAGAGAGAGGCGCGGGGTGGGGGGGAAAGCAGGGGAGGGTCAGAGAGTCAGGGAGTTACAGAATCCGAGGCAAGCTCCAGGCTCTGAGCTAGCTGTCAGCACAGAGCCCGATGCGGGGCTTGAACCCACGAACCGTACGTAAGATCATGACCTGAGCCGAAGCTGGACGCTTAACCGACTGAACCACCCAGGCGCCCCCACATTTTATGTTTGGATTCAGGAAGGCTGTCCATTAGGAGAGAGAACAACTAGACTACTTTGTGTGTCCTGTGCTAAAAGTGTGTGTCTGTCCTTCCTTCCTTCCTTCCTTCCTTCCTTCCTTCCTTCCTTCCTTCCTTCCTTCCTTCCTTCCTATAATCTCACATCCAGTAAGGTTGGTGGTGCCAGTCAGTTTTAGCGTGGAAGGCTCTCATCCAAAGTATCGTCGCTTGGATTCTCTCCTCAGTCTCTAAGTGAATCACACGTCACTTTAGATCATTTGGGAGATGATGACCCATACAACACGTGGAAGCTGACTTTTACTCTGTTATCCTAAGCGGCCCGATGGGCAGCAGGGATGAGTGATGTAAAAGGCAGCAGAACGAAAAATGATACTTCACGCCTGTTTCCACGTACGTTGCTTCGCAAATGGAATGTAGTCACGGTGATAGTACACAAGAACGACTCTGACCAAAATATTCCTTTCCATTGATTCGCTGTGAAAGCAGAGGACACCTCTGAAGTCAATATCAAGAAATCACGATTATGTTCCCGAAAGTGGTGTCAAGAAGGCAAATGGGTTTGGGTTTTGTGCCACTCAACGTCAGGCGCTGTAGAGTCCATGAATTCTTAAAAGTGACACCTTCAACCCATAGCCAGTAAAGAATCGGAATGAGTCATCAAAGAGGGAGGGGAAAAAAAAAAAAGAAAGAAAAAAATGGAAGGGAAAACTTCCAAACGCATTCTATGAAGCCGTCCTTACCTGGATTCTAAAAGGAGACAGAGACCTGAGACCTGACTGACGAAGGAGAGCTACCGACCCATGTCCCCGAGGAACATGGTCGCAGGAATCCTCAGCAAGATCCTAGCCAACCAGGTCCAGGGATACAGTAAAAGGGAGTATTTACCGTGACCCAGTGGGATGGACACCTGGGATGCGGGGCTGGTTCAAAATCCACGGAACGACGCGAGACATCACCTCCGTCAAAGAAAGGACAAGAAGCAGAGGATCCTCTTGATAGAACCCATCCCAAGGATCCTGGAAGGGGAAGATCCCTTTGTCAAAACCCGCAGAATGGACAAAGCCAAGAGCGAACCCTAGTGTCGACTCTGGACCCTGCAGGCGTGATACTGAGGGATGATGAGGGTGCCTCCATAGGAATTCATCCACTGTCAGAAAGACACTGGCTCTGGCTCTGGCAGAGAATGTCGATAGGCTTGGGGGCTTTGGAAGCTCTGCTCTCGGAGCTATAGAGCGAGCATGCCTGGGCCCGGCATGTCTGATGACCGTCTGCTGCTTTGGTGGGGGAGGGAGTCCATCTTTAGCGCCTTGAAGACTGTTGCCCATTTCCCAAAACTGTATGGGGCTTTGCTGTGTCTCTCAGGGTTCCCGTTCTGTTCGGGGGGGTCAACGTGTCCCCGTATCCGGCAGCATCACATTCTCTATTCGCCTGTGCCCAGGTTCCCCACCCCCCACCCTGGATTCTCTTGTTGGAAACAACCTGAAATATTTGAGTTCCCTTGCCTGTCCCCATATCTTTCGAAAAAGTACATACCAGCACCCCATCCGTCCGTCCGTCCGTCCGTCCGTCCGTCCATCGGTGGTTCGTTTGGGTACGTAATCTCCACATCCACCATGGGCTCAGACTCTGTACTTCTGAGATCAAGAGTCAAAGGCTCCACAGACTGAGGTGGCCTGGTGCACCAAACACCTGTCCTTTGAAAAATACTTTCTTTTTCAAATGCCAAAGGAAGGTCTATAGCTCAATGTTCTTTCCCCCTTATTATCACAGAACAGTTCCTTTTCAATATTAACCTCTTCTGAGACACACATCCTGTAGGTCCCCAATTGAGTTTAGTTACCCACCTTTCCCTCCCACTTCCCCTCCCGCCAGCCGCCTTGTGCAAATGCTTCCGGTGGAAGAGTTCTTTCTCGTCTTGTCCCCGGAAAACCAAGCAAGCAAGCAAGCAAGCAAGCAAGCAAGCAAGCAAGCAAGCAACCAACCAACCAACCAACCAACCAACCAACCAACCAACCAACCGCCCTCCCAGAGACCCAGCCCCACGACAGAACCAAGAAACATCCAGGCAGTGAGCGGGTCTCCCTGTTGCTCAGTCTGCTTGATTAGAGGGTCATTCTCTTAGAGACCCCCCCCGCCCCCCTTGCCTTGAGCTCAAGGACGTGTCGCTGCGGTCTCCCTTTCTCTGACCCGATTCCAGGGTCCCGTATGGTATTTGCACGAGGACACTGAGCCTCCCCACGTAGTTCAGTCGCCCTTGGGAAACGTTTAGGTTTTGGGGTCTTGGTTTCCTCAGGAGGGGACCTATCTGTCAGGGGAAACTTGTAGGAGGAAACCAATGGGTCTGCCCCTTTTAGGATTCATCTGTCTCACGCCAGAGTCCTCCGTCCGCGGGGGGGGGAGGGTGTCCGTTGCAAACCGTCGCCAACCCCTGTAGGGCCATCCCGGAACTGGATGTATTCAGTGAATGGCTATGAACTCCCTCCCTTCTCCACCACCCTCCCCCCCACCCCGCGGCGTGTTCACTGAGGTCACACACGCTGAAATCCACGTTCTGCCCCTCTCCCCCCACCCCGCGGAGTGTTCACTGAGGTCACACACGCTGAAATCCACGTTCTGCCCCGCCCCCCGCCCCGCCCCGCCCCGCCCCGCCCCGCCCCCCGCTCGCCCCCCGCTCCGTTTGTAGGTTTCCGAGAGACGTTGCCCGCTTGACGGGATCGCATAAAAACGGTCCGTGCGTTGTTGTTCTGGGAGTACTCTCGCCTGGTTTCGGTTTTACGGTCCCTCCCCGGCCCGCCGAGATGTGTCTAAGTCCTCCCGGGAGCCCGGGCCCCGTCCGTCTGCCGCTCTGGGCGGCCGGCCCTGTGTCTGCCGGGAATTTTCCGCGCAGGTCCGCGTCGGCGGGCCGGGGAGAGGTCGAGCGGCCGGTCTGGCCCCCTTTCCGGCGGCAGCCTCCCCGACGCGTTTTTTTTGTTTTGTTTTGTTTTTTTTTTTTTTTTTTTTTCCGAGTCTCCCTTGGGCTGCGGGGTCGCGCCGTGCCGGCCGGGAGCTCCAGAGGCGGACGCCCTCGGTCGGCCCCGGGCCGAGAGGCGACATCCGGAGCGGGCCGGGACGAGATCCGGCGGCCGGGCGGCCGGCTGGGCGCCTCTTCCCGGCCCGGAGCTCTGGATGTGTCCCCGCCGACGTTCCGTTCGGTTGTCGGGCGCCACCTGGCGGCCGCTTTTATATAGCGTCGCTCCTCCGGAGAGGCGGCGTCGGTCGCCAAGGGAAGGGAGTTGGCGGCGGCGCCCGAGGCGGAGTTCCAGGAGGCCGGCGAGGCCGGCGCGATCGTCCCGCTGTTGTCGCGGCGTCGGCGGCCGGGCCGCTCGCCGGAGATTGAACCTCCGGGCTTATGGGTGAGTGGCCGCGGCGGCGGTGGCGGCGGCGGGGAGAGGGGACGCGTCGACCAGCAACCGGCCCCGCCGCATCCCCCTCTCTCCCCACCCCGCCCCCACCCCCCGCGAGCGGGGACCGACCGGGGCCGCCGCGGGGGCGGGGAAGATCCGGGAAGGTGTGCGGCGCTTGGCCGCCATCCGGCCTGTGTCCCCGGTCGGTCGGTCGCCGTTCCTTCCCTGCCATCCGTTTTCCTGCCGCGTTCCCCGGCCGGCCGACGGGGACCGGCCTGAGCCTTGAAGGGAAGCCCGTGGAGGGCGCGACGGGCCTGGCCGCCGGACCCGATTTTTCTCCCCAGGTTTTCCGAGGCCCGCCGCGGAGGTGGGGACGGGACGGGACCGGGACGGGACCGGGACGGGACGGGACCGGGACGGGACCGGGACGGGACCGGGACGGGACGGGACCGGGACCGGGACGGGACCGGGACCGGGACCGGGACGGGACCGGGACCGGGACCGGGACGGGACGGGACGGGACCGGGACCGGGACGGGGCCGCGATCCCCGGTGAGGTCCGGTCGTCGGGGCGCCTCCGCGGAACCCCCTCGCCCCACCGAAAGAGTCCCAGCCGGGAGTCGGGGACTGGCATGGGGCCGGTCCTGCGGGGGCCGGGGAGGGTTCGGCAGGCGACCGACCCCGCCGAGTTGCCGGTCTTGTCTTTTTTTCCCTAAGTCCCGATTCGGAGACGACCGGCGGCGGACGGGCGGACCGCGTGCCTACGCGGCCCGCCCCACGTCCCACGAGTCTCCCCGGCCTGCCCCGCCTGCCGCCACGCTCCCGGGGTCGACCAGATGGCCCCCGGGAACTCCGGGGCGCGGCGGCGATGGGGAGGTGCTCGGGGCCCGCGGCCGGGCCCCGGTCCCGGAAGGTCCCGGTGACCTGTGGCGAGGCCCCGCCACCTGACTCCGTTATTTTCCTCTCCCGAAAGGGGCGCTTTCCGCTGCCAGGTAGGTGCTGACACGTTGTCGTCTGATGCTTGTCTCCGAGGAGACTTGGGCCTTCTGGGCGCGTGGCGGGGCTCCGGGCTCGGCGGCGACGCCGAACCGGCCCCGACTCCGCCCCTTGCCTGCCTGCCGGAGCCGTCTGCTCGGACCTGCGCGCCGGCTCTCGTGCATCCAGGAGGGGTCCAGGCCGTGGCGCCACCTCCGGTCTCTGGCACCCGAGGGCGGCGGCGAGGGGAAGGCGGCGTGGGTCCTCTACCCCGTGCGCTCCCCGCCGCCGGCACCCGGCCGCGGTCGTGACGAACCCACCCTTGCGAGGCTCCGTGCCGCGTGTCAGGCGTTCTCCTTCCTCCTGTGGGTGGTCCGGCCGCTCCCCCTCCGTGGGGGGGGGGAAGGGGGGGAGGTTTGGTGGTGCGTGTGCTGGCGAGGCTGAAGCAGGTCCCCACGCGGTCGCTGTCCTCGCCGGTCGCTTCCGCCCCCGCCTCCCCCCATCCCGACCCCAGGGCTGCCTCGCGCAGTGGTTTGTTGTTGTTTTTTTTCTTTTCCCAGCCGATCGATGTGGTGATCTCGCGCTCTCCCGGGCCGGACCTAAGCCGCGTCGGGCGAGGGACGGACATTCCTGGTGAATGGGACCGCTCTTCTCGTTCCGCCCGCGGGCCCTGCGCCCCTCCTTCCCGCCGCCCCCTCGCGGGCGGCGTGCGGAGGGGGGCCGGGGGTGCGGACTCCGGCCCGGCCCTGCCCTCCCGTCGTCCCGCCGCTCGCGGCGGCCGCGGGGGGGGGCGGGGTCCGCCATGACGCAGCGGACACTCTCGCTGGCCTCTCCGGCAGGCCGTGTGCGCGGCGGGCGGCCCTTCCCCGTGGCGGGGAGGGGCCGCCGCCGCCGCGCCCCTCGCACGCCCCGGGCGTGCCGAGCGCGTGGCGCCTGGCTCCTCCGCGGTGCCCCTGGAGCGCTCCAGGTCGTCTCAGGTGCCCGAGGCCGAGCGGTGGCGTCGTTTCCCGTTCCCAACGACCCCCCCTTGGGTCGCCGCCGTCGGCGGCATCGTCCGAGGGGGCGGGTGGCAGAAGTCGGTCAAGGGCGGCACACCCGTCCCCCCCTGCGGGGGTCGGGCGCCCGCGCGTCGTCCCTCCCCGCCCCCAGGGTCGCGCCTTGGGGGCTGTGTCGGGGGGGAGCGGGCGTGGTGGGGCGTGTTTTTGAGCGATCGTGGCGGGCCGAGCCAGCGCCGTGGCGCTTGGCCACCCCGAGGACTCTACCGGCCTTTGCCCAGCGCGCGCGTTGCTGTCGGCGTTTGCCTCGCCACGGGCCTCTTCCGGGCGGCGACGCGAGCCCCGCGCGTGTGTGGGGGAAAGACTCGGGCGGCGGTCCTCGTCGCGGGCCCTGACCGCGGACGCTCAGCGGTGCCCTGTGCGCTCTCCCTTGTCGCCGCGGACCTTCCTTTCTTCCCCCCGCCCCAAGCCCCGGGGGCCTCGGCAACCGCCTCTCGGCGGGCCCCGGCTGGGGGGGGACGGGTTGGGTGGGGACGACGCGCCCTCGGTGAGAAAGCCTTCTCTAGCGATCCGAGAGGGTGCCTTGGGGTACCGGAGCCCCCAGCCGCTGCCCCTCCTCTGCGCGTAGCGGCCACCCCCGCCTGAGGGGTGGCCGCCGTCGATGCGTTAGGCGGAGCGTCCCTGTCTCCCGCGAGAAGAGGGGTCCGCCGGCCCCGCGGTGGGGCCGAGCGCCGCTCTGTTTGCCTACCGCGGCCTGCGCCTCCCCCCTCCGAGTCGGGGGAGGGTCCCGCCAGGCCGGGCCGGCGTCCGGCGCGGGTCGCGCGCCCTGCGTGCGCGCGTGCTGCGTGCGAGCCGTGCGCGCGCGGTCTCCCTCCGTCCCCGCGGAGGCGAGTTGTTTCCCGAGGGGCGGCCGTCTTCCCCGCCCGCTCTCGGCCCCGGGCCGCCGCTGGCGGTAGCGCCGCGGGCACGGGGCGGGCCGCCTCGCTTTGGGAGGCGCTTCCCCGGAGCGTGGCTCCGGGGCGGCCCGAACGGATGGAGGTTTGAGGTGGAGGCTCCCGCGGTGCGGGGTCTCGCGGGTCTGGACCCCAGCGCTGCGCGTTGGAGTGGGGGGGGGCCCTGGTTCGCGGGCAAGGCTCGCCAAAGGTGCTGAGGCCGGCCGGCGTCCCGGGCGTCGCGGGACCGCCCTCGTGCGGGTGGCGGTGGGATCCCGTGCACGTTTACCCGGTGGCCCGG
>JAESUZ010003867.1:27500-45000 GCA_017311185.1 Proteles cristata cristata
AGCGGGCCCTTGCCTCCCCTGCCAAAGTCAGCCTGGGCCTGGGCCTGGGCCTGGGCCTGGGCCTGGGCCCGGGCCCGGGCCCGGGCCCGGGCCCGGGCCCGGGCCTCGGCCTCCGCCTCCGCCTCCGCCTCCGCCTCCGCCTCCGCCTCCGCCTCGAGGCCGACCAGCGCGCCCGGGCTCTAGGCCCCGCTCTCGCCAAGGTCCCGGGGCGTGAGGTAGACCCACGCGCCGGACTCCCGGGGACCGCCTGCACCAAAATCCCTGTGAGTTTGCGGCTACCCGGCGGCAAGGGGCCCGGCGCCGTCGGCCGCCCGAATCCGCGGTGGAACCGAGGGCGAGCATTGACCCGTGCCCCGGCGCGACCGCCCGGACACGCGTCTGTGTCTCCTTCCCGTGGTCTCCCTCCCCGCTCCCCCCCTTCACTCCCATCGTCGCTTACCCGAACTGAATCGACCCCGCCTTCGTTTTCATAACTATCCTTGACTCCCCGTTTCTTTCGTTGTAGCGGCGTGACGGCGAAACACTGACCATCCCCAAACGGTGTCTGCTGAAAGGGAGAGGATGCATGAAGGACGGGTCTTGGTTGGTGGGCGTACGTTAGATCCACAAGGCCCTCTTTCTACGACCTCCGCCCGCCCCGAGCCGGGAAACGCTCCTGACCCAGGTGGATGGGGATGAGGCCGTGCGCAGGCAAGGCAACGCGGGGCGACGCAAGGCAAACGCAAGGCAACGCAAGCCAGGCCAGGTGCTGCTCCCAGCCGCGCTGCGATCATCCCGCATTCGTCACGCACGGACTCCCCGCCGCCCCCTCCCTTCCAACCACCGTGGTGCCGGACGATCAGACGCCCCCGGCCTACTGGTCGCTTTTATAGTGCCCGAAGAGGTCGACCAGATGGCCGGGGGAGGGGGGCGTGGCAGACGTGGGTTTGAGGGTGTGGAGATGGATTGGTGGAAGTAAGAACAGGTGTCGTCAGAAGGATCTGGGGGAGGGAATGAGAATGCATGCTCTCGGAAACAATTAACCTCTTATTCTCCAGGCACTTTTTTTTTTTTTTTACAAATAGTTTCTCGTCAAATTAGTTTCCAAATTCTCCAAGCACCTTAAACACGAGCCGTTGATGAAAAGACAACCAAAGAGGGACAACTCAGAACATCACCTCTGCAGCCCAGGGACCCCAGAAGAACAGGGTCAGGACTGGAAGGACAGCTTCTCTCTCGTTCTTTGCCCCCGACAACCTGGGACCGGGAGGGGAAAGCAGATATGCTCCCCACCCCAACCCCAACCCCAACGTCAACCGTCTCTCCTGGTACCTTCCCCTTTTTGCCACCACAAAGCTTTCCCACTCCTCCGCCTGCCTTTGATTGGAGGCTCAAGAAGGAATTCCTGTTCTCATTTCTCATGTGAGGGTGATCTAAGTTTCTCTCTCTCTCTCTCTCTCTCCCTCTCTCTCTCTCTCTCTCTCTCTCCTCCCTCCCCCCCTCTTCCCCCCTCCCCCCCCCCTCTCTCTCTCCTCCCTCCCCCCCCTCTTCCCCCCTCTCCCCCTCTCTCTCTCTCCCTCCCTCCCTCCCCCCGTTTCCCCCCCCAGAAGCTGTCAGTTCGGGGAACTGCTAAAGACACTCAGAACAATACCAATGTTATGTGGAAACTAATTTGACAATAAACTATTTGTAAAAAAAAAAAAAAAAAAAAAATACCAATGCCCAGTGTCGAGGAGGAGGAGGAGGAGGAGGAGGAGGAGGAGGAGGAGGAGGGGGGGGGGGAGGAGGAGGAGGAGGAGGAGGAGGGGGAGGGGGAGAGGAGAGCTCCTCGACTGCTGGCCTGCCTGCCTGCCTGCCTGCCTGCCTGCCTGCCTGCCTGCCTGCCTCCCTCCTACATTTCAGGGGCGCCTGGGTGGCTCAGTTTGATAAAAGTGTCCGGGCCTTGGAGCCTGCCTGGGATCCATTTTCCTTCTCCTCCCCCTCCTCCCCCTCCCCCTCCCCCTCCCTCCCCCTCCCCTCCTCCTCCTCACCCTCCTTCTCCCCTCCCCCCCCCCCCTCCTCCTCCTCCCTCCTTCTCCCCCCCACCCCCAACTTGAACGAATGCGTAAGGAAAAGAAACAGAGAAGTAAATAAATGTGGACAATTTGGTGGGCTTTCTCAGTCCACTCACAAAGCTATGGGACCTTCCCCGTTCATTCCAAAATAGGACCCTCACCTCACCTCAACACACACACACACACACACACACACACACACACACACACACACACACACCCAAAAGACACAGAAATTGCAATCCACCTGAATGCCAGACCACGGTGGACTGGTGAAATGAGGGACGCGATGCTCACGCAATACAAGAGGACGCGGCTATGACAAAGTCTGCGGGCAGACAGGTTTCGGTGGTCCGGCAGTGCGCTTGTGGGATTCGGATACTTAGTGAAAAGTGGTAGGAAACCTTCGACAGAGGATGGGCTCTCTCCTATGAAAAGACACCAAACCATTTCCAAGGCTGGGGATGGTGACGTCAGTGAGTCTGTCTGTCAGTGTCTCTTCTCACCGCCTGCCTACGCTGTTCTTTAGTTGTTCTTTAGGCTTGCACTTCGGCCTCCCCCTGTGTCCAAGCCAACGGGGGCGCCGGCGGACCCTACCTGCTCGTGGGTTTGTTTCTTTGTTTGCTTGCTTGTTTGAAGTGAGGACAGAGTGGGTCCTAAACGGAGGCAGAGCAAAGGGAGAGCACGGGCCTTAACGATGAAGGAGGCCCACTTGGGTGGGACCGCCACTTGTGGAAAAAGTTATCGGGGCAAAATATTGAAAGCAGGGGTCCCTAAGGAATATGTTGCAGGTTATGCAGATTAGACACATATTCCGGTGTGACACCTCTCCCCACCCCCACCCCCACCCCCCCTCCCCCAATCACTTACCCACTTACCTTTGATGCCATGTTTTGTTTGTTTGGCTAGTTGGGATTTCCATAAGGGTTTTCAAATATTTTAATTTTTTCTTGAGTTTATTTTTCAGACAGACAGACACAGACAGAGCGAGCATGAACAGAAGAGGGGCGGAGAGAGAGGGAGACACAGAATCTGAAGCAGGCTCCAAGGTCTGAGCTGTCGGCACAGAGCCTGACGTGGGGCTCGAACTTGGGAAAGGCGAGATCCCAACCGAGGCCAAAGTCGGACACTTAACCAACTGAGCCACCGGGGCACCCCCAGAATTTATTCATAAGTAACCTCTACATCCAACATGGGACTGGAATTCACAACCCCGAGCTCGAGTCGCACGCTCCACCAACCGAGCCGGCCAGGGGCCCTGATGCCAAGTCTTCCATGTCCTTGCCTGCCTGCCTGCCTGCCTGCCTGCCTGCCTGCCTGCCTGCCTGCCTGTCCCTGCGTCCCTGTCCCTCCCTCCCTCCCTCCCTCCCTGCCGGCCTGCCTCTCTGTTGGAGAAAGAGAAGAGGAAGAGAAGCCGGAGGCACCCTAAGAATGTCCTGGAGGAAAGGGACCGGGCAGCCAGGAACTGAAAGCTCTTCCATTCCCAGGCCGGAAAGCCGTCGCCACCGCCGGGACTGCTCTGCTGCTCCTTCTCACCAGAAGGACATCATCTGGACTCCGGGCCAGGGATAACAACGTGTTCTCTGGCGCCAGATGTACTCATGCCCTAGTATGGGAGACACTGCCTGCCTGCCTGCCTGCCTGCCTGCCTGCCTGCCTTGCCCTGCCCTGCCCTGCCTTGCCTTGCCTTGCCCTGCCCTGCCCTGCCCTGCCTTGCCTTGCCTTGCCCTGCCCTGCCCTGCCCTGCCCTGCCCTGCCCTGCCCTGCCCTGCCCTGCCCTGCCCTGCCCTGCCCGGCCCTGCCCGCCCTGCCTGGCCTCCTCCCTCCCTCCCTCCCTCCCTCCCTCCCTCCCTCCCTCTCTCTCTCCTACGTTCAATTGGAACATTAAGTCCGTGAGGTGGGAGCTTTAGCCATGTGGTTCTTGCTGTATCCTGATCATAGGCCATGGAACGAGTGGGAGCTTTAGCCATGTGGTTCTTGCTGTATCCCGATCATAGGCCATGGAACGATGCTTGCCCCAAAATAGCACTTTAAATAAATCACGTGTTCAATGATTACTGATAAAGGAAATTGTCAACTTTTAACGTTTTGCTTGTGGACCCTGCTCCTGGGCTCCCAGAGAAACGAGGCTTTAACATTAACCAGACTCCGAGTGACTCTGTCGAACTTCGATGCATGGGCTCGATTTCTGCCCTGAGGACACACTGCCTGCCTGCTTCATTAGAAAAGAAAAGAGGGGCGCCTGGGTGGCTTAGTCGGTGAAGTGTCCGACTTTCGCTTAGGTCATGATCTCACGGTTCGTGGGTTCGAGCCCTGCGTCGGGCTCTGTGCTGACTGCCAGTTCAGAGCCTGGAGCCTGTTTCAGTCTGTGACTCCCTCTCTCTCAGACCCTCCCCTGCTCACGCTCTCTCGCTCGCTCGCGCTCTCTCTCTCTCTCTCTCTCTCTCTCTCTCTCTCCCTCCCCCCCAGAAATAAATAAAAATATTTAAAACAAAAATTAAAAAAAAAAAAAAAGAAGAAGAGGAGAAGAGAAGAGAAGAGATCGTCAAGGGGTGGCTGGCGGGGTGGCTGGGTGGCCGGCCGGCTGGCTCCCATGCCGCCTCTGCCTCGCCCCCTCTCTCCCCTTCCTCCTGTTTCGGCACCACTCCGTGCGGCTCCTGTGGCCTCCTCGGCCACCCGCGGTGGTGGCACCTGCAGTGCAGGCGCCTTTGGGCCACCTCCTGATGAGCCTCACATTGGAGCATCTCCCAAATCAGCAGGAAGGGGCCCAAGAGGTTCCCTGCGCTTCAGAAACTGCCCACTTGAGCCTTTATCACAGGAGCCTGATGATGGGGAACACATCATTAGAGTTTTTAGTGGACGCGGGTGTGACGTATTCGGCACTGAAGCCAATCAAGGTGGATTGCTTCTTTAAAACAGACATGTTTTTGAAACTACCAAGATGAAACACAATACAGATGATCAGGTTTTATTCGTGGTGGTGGTGGTGGTGGTGGTGGTGGTGGTGGTGGTGGTGGTAAAATCACTTGAATCTTGAATTGGGTACTCTCTGCATGACAAGCCTTTGCGGTGGGCAGTGGAACGCACCTTGCTTCCTATCCCAATACTGAGCCTGCAATAGTGGTTATCAGAATACACATCTCTGTGACCTTTATAATCAAAACCACACGTTTGCTGTCTTGTTATAACTCTTCAAACTCAGGTTTCAAATCTTCTCCCACTGTCTTATCTGACAATCCTGAAGAACTACAATGGCTCCTCCCCCCCCCCCCCAAGCCCTGCAGAGGAAAGTTGGATAATTTGAGATAAGCTTCAGAGGAATTGTCACAATAGCCCATATGCAGGCAATCTGTGTGCCTGTTGCTCTATGGGCCACTCAAAACGAGACGTTTGATGTTGTGATTGATTGTTTAAATTTTTTAATGTTTCTATTTATTTCTGAGAGAGAGAGAGAGAGAGAGAGAGAGAGAGAGAGAGAGAGAGAGAGAGAGAGAGAGAGAGAGAGAGAGAGAGAGAGAGCGAGCGCGCGGGAGGGTCAGAGAGAGAGGGAGACACAGAATCTGAAAACAGGCTCCAGGCTCTGAACTGGCTGTCAGCACAGAGCCCGACGCAGGGCTTGAACCCATGAACTGTGAGATCATGACCTGAGCTGAAGTCGGAGGCTTAACCGGCTGAGCCACCCAGGCGCCCTTTTTTTCGGGGGGGTGGGGGGGTGGCGCAAGCTCTGTGCCCAATGGTGAGGCCTTCCCCAGATGGCTGACTTCTTTGTGAAGATTGTGTATCCCGGGCAGCCCTCCTCACCTGGAGTCCAAGGAAAGTCTTTTCCTTTCTCTGTAAACTTTTTAAGAGAGGCTCGTTCATTTTGCATCGACATAGCGTAAAAGGTAGACAAGACATAGTTAACGGACAAGCTGGGATTGAAAAGTGGACAGCGTTTAGGAGGCGGTTTTAAAGGCTAAAGTTAGGGGGGGAGGGGGGAGGGGCATAAAGGAGGACACTTGTGGGGATGAGCACTGAGTGTTATGTGGAAACTAATTTGACAATAAACTATTTGTAAAAAAAAAAAAAAATGCTAACGTTATTCCTGCCTTTCCTTCACGGGTAGGACAGAACCTACGCCCAGTGTCATTGGCAATGTGCATCCGCCTGGAGAGGAAGAAACCATTCTTCCATAGTTCTCCACACTGCGGGTGAGAGGACCCTCTCCAACCAGATCCGGGATCTCCCTTACTCAGAGCGCAAGGACACGTGTCTTGTTGTTTTCTTTTAAGTTGTGCTTAAAAACAGACATCACCTGCCATTGAGATTTGTCACCATCCATAAGCGTGGAGCTCAGTGGTATTAGGTGTGACAGTCACATCCTCAGGAGGGAAGGGGGTTGTGTTATCTCTTTCCATTTCCGTTTTGCTGGAGGCCAGCTCCAGCCGGTCCACGGGTGCCTGGAGGATGCGGGGGTGGGGGTGGGAGTGCGAGAGCAAGCGAGTGAATCTTTCTGATGGCCAGGCAGGCAGGCAGGGAAGCAGGGAGGCAGGCAGGCAGGCAGGCAGGCAGGCGTCTCTGTCATGTCGGTTTTGGTGTCTTTATTTACAGGTCAAACGATAACATGAGATCAGAAAAAGGAATTTTTACAGTGGAAAACTCTTTGTGATAAGATGCTTTGGCAAGTGTAGAAAAACAGGTTTTACCGGAAGTATTCCTGCAGAACTACTCCAATCGTAGTGAGGTTAAGTACATCTTACAACTAAGGAAGTGACAGGGTATTCTTAGTGAAACACAGGTTAACGTTCCTATTTGTTCTAAGTTCATAACGCAAAGATTGGGTCATAGGTTAAGTCTACAGCTAGGCTGGGAGTCCTTCTGTGTGGCTCATAAGAGGACGAATGCAGTGGAGCTGGTTAAGAAATTCTTTGCGCAAACTTTTTGCATTGGATGCTGAATGATGTGTAAACGCCATGGAGGCCCTAAAGGTGTCAGCCTTTGTTTTTGAGTTTCTGTTTTAGCTACTCTGATCTATCCTCATCCCAGCTGCCAGTGTAAGGGAGGGTGTCTGTGGAATGTCGGCCTTAGGGAAGGGACTGCTTCTACATTACAGTTCGAAAAGGTGGAAGTATTCCCTTCAGTTCTGACCTTATGTGTTCCTCAACTCTAAATTAGGCTCTTTGTCCGCAGGGCCGGGCTCCATTGCAACTCTTGTGTCCTTAACCCTCTTTATTATCTAAGTCTTGGATCTACAAGGCCCATAGGAAGAGCCTTTGGACAACCATCTACAGCGCTTTCATCTACAATCTCTTTTGAAGAGGCAGGAATACGCTTTTCCTTATGAGGGACCTATGTGGGGAATATCGGTCTGGTCTGGGACATGGTGAGGCCTGGTCCATACCAGCAGGCTCAGGGTCAGAGAGGGAGGGAGACACAGACTCCGAAATAGGCTCCAGGCTCCGAGCTGGCAGTCAGCACAGAGCCCGACGCGGGGCCCGAACCCACGAACCGCGAGATCATGACCCAGGCGAAAGTCGGACGCTTCACCGACTAAGCCACCCAGGTGCCCCGAGCCAGTAGTATTTTTATGTTTCTTTACTTAAGTAAGGGGGGTGGGGGACCCCAAGCAGGCTCTGCACTGTCGGCACAGGTCGATGGCGAATGAGTCAAGTGCTAGTGTTGCTTTAGAGGAGTGTGCTCACTGGGCCCATCACCCAGGGTCAGAAGGGTCCCCCGCGAGGCCTCCCTCGCCCTTTATCCCTTAGTGCTCCATGCCTGTGTTTGGCCTTTGAGCCCTAAGACACCATCATCAGGTGTTTAAGGTCACCCTCTGACGCTGACGCTGACTCTGACTCAGCAGGCCACGCCCGCAATTCCCTACTCTTCCACCTGCACCCTCACCCCTGGAAGGCATTCTAGGAAGATGTCATTCACACCCATGAATCTCAAGGGATGTCTTGGGGGTTTCCTGGGTTAGGAAAAGGAGGGGACTCTTTTTGCTTCAGACAAGGCAAGTTCTTTTTTTCTTTAAGGCACGTCCTTCAGAGACCATCTTTTCCCCTCCTCTCCCCTTCCCCCCACCCTTCCTCCTTGTAGGTCTGAAGCTGCAGCCTAAGGGTTGGGGGAGTTAAAGAAACCCGTTCAATGGAGAGAAGCCCCAGGCTCAGACTTTAACAGAAAGCTTTCTGCATTTGAATGAAGCGTTTGAATGAGGCCCATTGGAATGGATCACCCTGAACCTCCCTTCACCTGCCACTCCCGTCCCTGCCCCCGCGGGGGCACCCGGCTCCTACACCCCACCCCCACCCCCCGCCCCAGTCCTCCAGCCATTTTGAGCGCTGAAGGCGGCAGCCTGCAGGGGGTGGGGACACGTTCATCCTAAGCGGTGAACTAGGCCCCCGGTCCACAGGAAAAATTAAGTCATGCACGGCTACAGGGGAGTTGGTCTCTCAGGCAAAGCGGTCAAGGGGTCTGTGGAGGAGAGATGTGTTCTGGGCCCACCCTCCTGTGCACGCTCTGGCGGAAAGAGAGCAGGGGCGGGCGCCGTGGGGGTTAGGGTGGGAGGTCGGTGGGGAAAGGGGGCGGGGGGGTGGGGGGGTGGGGCGGACCCAGACCCTGGCCGGCCCGGACTACAGTCGTGCTGCCTGCTCCTGGTCTGAAGGCTGAGGGTGGCGGGGCATGCTCACGCTGTGTCCTGCGACGCAGTTCATCCTGGGCACCTTCTGTTGTTTCTGGGGAGGTGCCCGTTGCTGTGATGACCAAGACTAAACTCCTCTCTCCCCTTAGTTCTTCAAAGGCCCGATCCTCCTGTTTCCTTGGTCAATGGACTGACCCGTACCCTCCCCTGCCGCCAGCCGCCTTGTGCCAATGCTTCCCGTAAAACCAGATGGAAGAGTCCATACTTGGCATCACCAAATGGTGAAAAGCAAACATGATTCACTGAGGTCGACAGCAGATTGGGGGTGGGAGGGGGTGGGTGGAGGCTTCCCCATCCCCATCCACTCCAGAGGGAAGGCAGAATTGTCGCCAAGGTACAGACTCCCGCGGTCGGCATCACGAAGTAAAAAGTTGTGGACTCGTCCTCGACGCGTTCCTTCCTGTCGAGAGGCAGTCCACATCCAAACACTGTCTTGCCCACAAACTCCTCTCACCCGAGGGAGACTGTAGAACATGTACCTTTTCTCCAGGCGTCGCGCCTGTCCTGCCCTAGGGTCCTCCTCCTGACAAGATCGAGAGCCCTCAGCCCCTCCAACGGAGCCCTCAGGATTCCAATGCCTCTGCCTGTCCACCTGTGTCTTTCAAGAGAAGTATTGTATTTAAAAAACTTTTTTTAATGTTTTTATTTTTTTTGAGGGAGGGAGGGAGGGAGGGAGGGAGAGAGAGAGGGAGGGAGGGAGGGAGGGAGGGAGGGAGGGAGAGAGAGAGAGAGAGAGAGAGAGAGAGAGAGAGAGAGAGAGAGAGAGAGAGAGAGAGAGAGAGGCGCGGGGTGGGGGGGAAAGCAGGGGAGGGTCAGAGAGTCAGGGAGTTACAGAATCCGAGGCAAGCTCCAGGCTCTGAGCTAGCTGTCAGCACAGAGCCCGATGCGGGGCTTGAACCCACGAACCGTACGTAAGATCATGACCTGAGCCGAAGCTGGACGCTTAACCGACTGAACCACCCAGGCGCCCCCACATTTTATGTTTGGATTCAGGAAGGCTGTCCATTAGGAGAGAGAACAACTAGACTACTTTGTGTGTCCTGTGCTAAAAGTGTGTGTCTGTCCTTCCTTCCTTCCTTCCTTCCTTCCTTCCTTCCTTCCTTCCTTCCTTCCTTCCTTCCTTCCTTCCTATAATCTCACATCCAGTAAGGTTGGTGGTGCCAGTCAGTTTTAGCGTGGAAGGCTCTCATCCAAAGTATCGTCGCTTGGATTCTCTCCTCAGTCTCTAAGTGAATCACACGTCACTTTAGATCATTTGGGAGATGATGACCCATACAACACGTGGAAGCTGACTTTTACTCTGTTATCCTAAGCTGCCCGATGGGCAGCAGGGATGAGTGATGTAAAAGGCAGCAGAACGAAAAATGATACTTCACGCCTGTTTCCACGTACGTTGCTTCGCAAATGGAATGTAGTCACGGTGATAGTACACAAGAACGACTCTGACCAAAATATTCCTTTCCATTGATTCGCTGTGAAAGCAGAGGACACCTCTGAAGTCAATATCAAGAAATCACGATTATGTTCCCGAAAGTGGTGTCAAGAAGGCAAATGGGTTTGGGTTTTGTGCCACTCAACGTCAGGCGCTGTAGAGTCCATGAATTCTTAAAAGTGACACCTTCAACCCATAGCCAGTAAAGAATCGGAATGAGTCATCAAAGAGGGAGGGGAAAAAAAAAAAAGAAAGAAAAAAATGGAAGGGAAAACTTCCAAACGCATTCTATGAAGCCGTCCTTACCTGGATTCTAAAAGGAGACAGAGACCTGAGACCTGACTGACGAAGGAGAGCTACCGACCCATGTCCCCGAGGAACATGGTCGCAGGAATCCTCAGCAAGATCCTAGCCAACCAGGTCCAGGGATACAGTAAAAGGGAGTATTTACCGTGACCCAGTGGGATGGACACCTGGGATGCGGGGCTGGTTCAAAATCCACGGAACGACGCGAGACATCACCTCCGTCAAAGAAAGGACAAGAAGCAGAGGATCCTCTTGATAGAACCCATCCCAAGGATCCTGGAAGGGGAAGATCCCTTTGTCAAAACCCGCAGAATGGACAAAGCCAAGAGCGAACCCTAGTGTCGACTCTGGACCCTGCAGGCGTGATACTGAGGGATGATGAGGGTGCCTCCATAGGAATTCATCCACTGTCAGAAAGACACTGGCTCTGGCTCTGGCAGAGAATGTCGATAGGCTTGGGGGCTTTGGAAGCTCTGCTCTCGGAGCTATAGAGCGAGCATGCCTGGGCCCGGCATGTCTGATGACCGTCTGCTGCTTTGGTGGGGGAGGGAGTCCATCTTTAGCGCCTTGAAGACTGTTGCCCATTTCCCAAAACTGTATGGGGCTTTGCTGTGTCTCTCAGGGTTCCCGTTCTGTTCGGGGGGGTCAACGTGTCCCCGTATCCGGCAGCATCACATTCTCTATTCGCCTGTGCCCAGGTTCCCCACCCCCCACCCTGGATTCTCTTGTTGGAAACAACCTGAAATATTTGAGTTCCCTTGCCTGTCCCCATATCTTTCGAAAAAGTACATACCAGCACCCCATCCGTCCGTCCGTCCGTCCGTCCGTCCGTCCATCGGTGGTTCGTTTGGGTACGTAATCTCCACATCCACCATGGGCTCAGACTCTGTACTTCTGAGATCAAGAGTCAAAGGCTCCACAGACTGAGGTGGCCTGGTGCACCAAACACCTGTCCTTTGAAAAATACTTTCTTTTTCAAATGCCAAAGGAAGGTCTATAGCTCAATGTTCTTTCCCCCTTATTATCACAGAACAGTTCCTTTTCAATATTAACCTCTTCTGAGACACACATCCTGTAGGTCCCCAATTGAGTTTAGTTACCCACCTTTCCCTCCCACTTCCCCTCCCGCCAGCCGCCTTGTGCAAATGCTTCCGGTGGAAGAGTTCTTTCTCGTCTTGTCCCCGGAAAACCAAGCAAGCAAGCAAGCAAGCAAGCAAGCAAGCAAGCAAGCAACCAACCAACCAACCAACCAACCAACCACCCAACCAACCAACCGCCCTCCCAGAGACCCAGCCCCACGACAGAACCAAGAAACATCCAGGCAGTGAGCGGGTCTCCCTGTTGCTCAGTCTGCTTGATTAGAGGGTCATTCTCTTAGAGACCCCCCCCCCGCCCCCCTTGCCTTGAGCTCAAGGACGTGTCGCTGCGGTCTCCCTTTCTCTGACCCGATTCCAGGGTCCCGTATGGTATTTGCACGAGGACACTGAGCCTCCCCACGTAGTTCAGTCGCCCTTGGGAAACGTTTAGGTTTTGGGGTCTTGGTTTCCTCAGGAGGGGACCTATCTGTCAGGGGAAACTTGTAGGAGGAAACCAATGGGTCTGCCCCTTTTAGGATTCATCTGTCTCACGCCAGAGTCCTCCGTCCGCGGGGGGGGGAGGGTGTCCGTTGCAAACCGTCGCCAACCCCTGTAGGGCCATCCCGGAACTGGATGTATTCAGTGAATGGCTATGAACTCCCTCCCTTCTCCACCACCCTCCCCCCCCACCCCGCGGCGTGTTCACTGAGGTCACACACGCTGAAATCCACGTTCTGCCCCTCTCCCCCCACCCCGCGGAGTGTTCACTGAGGTCACACACGCTGAAATCCACGTTCTGCCCCGCCCCCCGCCCCGCCCCGCCCCGCCCCGCCCCGCCCCCCGCTCGCCCCCCGCTCCGTTTGTAGGTTTCCGAGAGACGTTGCCCGCTTGACGGGATCGCATAAAAACGGTCCGTGCGTTGTTGTTCTGGGAGTACTCTCGCCTGGTTTCGGTTTTACGGTCCCTCCCCGGCCCGCCGAGATGTGTCTAAGTCCTCCCGGGAGCCCGGGCCCCGTCCGTCTGCCGCTCTGGGCGGCCGGCCCTGTGTCTGCCGGGAATTTTCCGCGCAGGTCCGCGTCGGCGGGCCGGGGAGAGGTCGAGCGGCCGGTCTGGCCCCCTTTCCGGCGGCAGCCTCCCCGACGCGTTTTTTTTGTTTTGTTTTGTTTTTTTTTTTTTTTTTTTTTCCGAGTCTCCCTTGGGCTGCGGGGTCGCGCCGTGCCGGCCGGGAGCTCCAGAGGCGGACGCCCTCGGTCGGCCCCGGGCCGAGAGGCGACATCCGGAGCGGGCCGGGACGAGATCCGGCGGCCGGGCGGCCGGCTGGGCGCCTCTTCCCGGCCCGGAGCTCTGGATGTGTCCCCGCCGACGTTCCGTTCGGTTGTCGGGCGCCACCTGGCGGCCGCTTTTATATAGCGTCGCTCCTCCGGAGAGGCGGCGTCGGTCGCCAAGGGAAGGGAGTTGGCGGCGGCGCCCGAGGCGGAGTTCCAGGAGGCCGGCGAGGCCGGCGCGATCGTCCCGCTGTTGTCGCGGCGTCGGCGGCCGGGCCGCTCGCCGGAGATTGAACCTCCGGGCTTATGGGTGAGTGGCCGCGGCGGCGGTGGCGGCGGCGGGGAGAGGGGACGCGTCGACCAGCAACCGGCCCCGCCGCATCCCCCTCTCTCCCCACCCCGCCCCCACCCCCCGCGAGCGGGGACCGACCGGGGCCGCCGCGGGGGCGGGGAAGATCCGGGAAGGTGTGCGGCGCTTGGCCGCCATCCGGCCTGTGTCCCCGGTCGGTCGGTCGCCGTTCCTTCCCTGCCATCCGTTTTCCTGCCGCGGTCCCCGGCCGGCCGACGGGGACCGGCCTGAGCCTTGAAGGGAAGCCCGTGGAGGGCGCGACGGGCCTGGCCGCCGGACCCGATTTTTCTCCCCAGGTTTTCCGAGGCCCGCCGCGGAGGTGGGGACGGGACGGGACCGGGACGGGACCGGGACGGGACGGGACCGGGACGGGACCGGGACGGGACCGGGACGGGACGGGACCGGGACCGGGACGGGACCGGGACCGGGACCGGGACGGGACCGGGACCGGGACCGGGACGGGACGGGACGGGACCGGGACCGGGACGGGGCCGCGATCCCCGGTGAGGTCCGGTCGTCGGGGCGCCTCCGCGGAACCCCCTCGCCCCACCGAAAGAGTCCCAGCCGGGAGTCGGGGACTGGCATGGGGCCGGTCCTGCGGGGGCCGGGAGGGTTCGGCAGGCGACCGACCCCGCCGAGTTGCCGGTCTTGTCTTTTTTTCCCTAAGTCCCGATTCGGAGACGACCGGCGGCGGACGGGCGGACCGCGTGCCTACGCGGCCCGCCCCACGTCCCACGAGTCTCCCCGGCCTGCCCCGCCTGCCGCCACGCTCCCGGGGTCGACCAGATGGCCCCCGGGAACTCCGGGGCGCGGCGGCGATGGGGAGGTGCTCGGGGCCCGCGGCCGGGCCCCGGTCCCGGAAGGTCCCGGTGACCTGTGGCGAGGCCCCGCCACCTGACTCCGTTATTTTCCTCTCCCGAAAGGGGCGCTTTCCGCTGCCAGGTAGGTGCTGACACGTTGTCGTCTGATGCTTGTCTCCGAGGAGACTTGGGCCTTCTGGGCGCGTGGCGGGGCTCCGGGCTCGGCGGCGACGCCGAACCGGCCCCGACTCCGCCCCTTGCCTGCCTGCCGGAGCCGTCTGCTCGGACCTGCGCGCCGGCTCTCGTGCATCCAGGAGGGGTCCAGGCCGTGGCGCCACCTCCGGTCTCTGGCACCCGAGGGCGGCGGCGAGGGGAAGGCGGCGTGGGTCCTCTACCCCGTGCGCTCCCCGCCGCCGGCACCCGGCCGCGGTCGTGACGAACCCACCCTGGCGAGGCTCCGTGCCGCGTGTCAGGCGTTCTCCTTCCTCCTGTGGGTGGTCCGGCCGCTCCCCCTCCGTGGGGGGGGGGAAGGGGGGGAGGTTTGGTGGTGCGTGTGCTGGCGAGGCTGAAGCAGGTCCCCACGCGGTCGCTGTCCTCGCCGGTCGCTTCCGCCCCCGCCTCCCCCCATCCCGACCCCAGGGCTGCCTCGCGCAGTGGTTTGTTGTTGTTTTTTTTCTTTTCCCAGCCGATCGATGTGGTGATCTCGCGCTCTCCCGGGCCGGACCTAAGCCGCGTCGGGCGAGGGACGGACATTCCTGGTGAATGGGACCGCTCTTCTCGTTCCGCCCGCGGGCCCTGCGCCCCTCCTTCCCGCCGCCCCCTCGCGGGCGGCGTGCGGAGGGGGGCCGGGGGTGCGGACTCCGGCCCGGCCCTGCCCTCCCGTCGTCCCGCCGCTCGCGGCGGCCGCGGGGGGGGGCGGGGTCCGCCATGACGCAGCGGACACTCTCGCTGGCCTCTCCGGCAGGCCGTGTGCGCGGCGGGCGGCCCTTCCCCGTGGCGGGGAGGGGCCGCCGCCGCCGCCGCGCCCCTCGCACGCCCCGGGCGTGCCGAGCGCGTGGCGCCTGGCTCCTCCGCGGTGCCCCTGGAGCGCTCCAGGTCGTCTCAGGTGCCCGAGGCCGAGCGGTGGCGTCGTTTCCCGTTCCCAACGACCCCCCCTTGGGTCGCCGCCGTCGGCGGCATCGTCCGAGGGGGCGGGTGGCAGAAGTCGGTCAAGGGCGGCACACCCGTCCCCCCCTGCGGGGGTCGGGCGCCCGCGCGTCGTCCCTCCCCGCCCCCAGGGTCGCGCCTTGGGGGCTGTGTCGGGGGAGGAGCGGGCGTGGTGGGGCGTGTTTTTGAGCGATCGTGGCGGGCCGAGCCAGCGCCGTGGCGCTTGGCCACCCCGAGGACTCTACCGGCCTTTGCCCAGCGCGCGCGTTGCTGTCGGCGTTTGCCTCGCCACGGGCCTCTTCCGGGCGGCGACGCGAGCCCCGCGCGGGTGTGGGGGAAAGACTCGGGCGGCGGTCCTCGTCGCGGGCCCTGACCGCGGACGCTCAGCGGTGCCCTGTGTGCTCTCCCTTGTCGCCGCGGACCTTCCTTTCTTCCCCCCGCCCCAAGCCCCGGGGGCCTCGGCAACCGCCTCGCGGCGGGCCCCGGCTGGGGGGGGACGGGTTGGGTGGGGACGACGCGCCCTCGGTGAGAAAGCCTTCTCTAGCGATCCGAGAGGGTGCCTTGGGGTACCGGAGCCCCCAGCCGCTGCCCCTCCTCTGCGCGTAGCGGCCCCCCCCGCCTGAGGGGTGGCCGCCGTCGATGCGTTAGGCGGAGCGTCCCTGTCTCCCGCGAGAAGAGGGGTCCGCCGGCCCCGCGGTGGGGCCGAGCGCCGCTCTGTTTGCCTACCGCGGCCTGCGCCTCCCCCCTCCGAGTCGGGGGCGGGTCCCGCCAGGCCGGGCCGGCGTCCGGCGCGGGTCGCGCGCCCTGCGTGCGCGCGTGCGGCGTGCGAGCCGTGCGCGCGCGGTCTCCCTCCGTCCCCGCGGAGGCGAGTTGTTTCCCGAGGGGCGGCCGTCTTCCCCGCCCGCTCTCGGCCCCGGGCCGCCGCTGGCGGTAGCGCCGCGGGCACGGGGCGGGCCGCCTCGCTTTGGGAGGCGCTTCCCCGGAGCGTGGCTCCGGGGCGGCCCGAACGGATGGAGGTTTGAGGTGGAGGCTCCCGCGGTGCGGGGTCTCGCGGGTCTGGACCCCAGCGCTGCGCGTTGGAGTGGGGGGGGGCCCTGGTTCGCGGGCAAGGCTCGCCAAAGGTGCTGAGGCCGGCCGGCGTCCCGGGCGTCGCGGGACCGCCCTCGTGCGGGTGGCGGTGGGATCCCGTGCACGTTTACCCGGTGGCCCGGTTCGCGTCTTCGTTGGCGTGCGCCCTTCCCCCGAGCCCGCGCCCTCCCCCCCCGCGCGCGCGCTCCCGGTCCTCGCCCCCGCCCCTCCCCGCCGCCTCCGGCCCACCGTCCGCTCCCGCCCCGTCTCGGCTGGACGGGGACGGCCGAGGGTGCGCGTGGCCCGTTCCCTCTCCCTTTTACCCCCTTCCCCGTCACCCCCTCGGGACCGGAATCCGGCCTCGCCGTTGTTGGGTGCTCGCGCCCTCCTCTCCCCCTTGGCCGCCATGGCTCTGGGGAGGGGGGGGGGTCTGTGGGTCCCAGGCGCGGTTGCCGTCGGTCCCGCTGGCGTGAGTGGAAAGGGGCGTGGGGGGGAAGAGATCGAGGGACGGGACCCCGCGCCTCGGCGCGGTCCCTGCCGGCCGGGCGTGGCGCTGGTTTGGGGGTGCGGTGCGCCGCCGTGCGTGCGGGAGAGCGTTCCGGCGGGGGGGGGCCGGTCGTGGCCGCTGCGGGCGGCAGGGCCGGGGCCCCCCCGCGAGGTTTGCCCCCGGGTTTGCCGAGGGGGCGGGCTGGCTCGGCGTCCGGGGTGCCACGGGACCGCCCTTGTGCTGGAGGCCTCGGGCGGTGGGACCCCGTGCGCGCCCCGGGGCCGACCGGCTTTGCCGCCTGAGGCGTCTTGCTTGGAAACCCAAGGGGGGGCTCCTCGCGGACGGCCCCGCGGCCCTCTCTCCCGTCGCTCTTGGCGCCGCTCCTCCCTCCGGTCGTTCGGCTGCCGAACCCGGTGCCCGCGCCCTCCCCGGTGCGTGGCCGCCTCCCAGGCCCGCTGCGGCCTCGCCCCCCCGTGTCCGCCGTCCCCGTCCGGCCCGGCGGCGGCGTGGTGTGCGGGCGGGGGAGGGGTGTCGTCCGTTCCCCCCTCCCTCCCTCCCTCCGCCGAGCCCTCCCCCGCTCCGGCGCGCGCGCGCGCGCCCGGGCGCGGGTCGGGTGCCGGCCGTCCGTCGTTGGCTGCCTGGCGGCCGTGCCGCCCGCCCGCCGGGTGGGAGGGGGTGCCCGGGTCTCGGCCCGGGCCTCTCGCCCCCCGCGTGAGCGCGCGCCGGTCCGCCAGCCTCGACGCGATGCGCCCGGTGCCCCGGCCCTCGCTCGCCGCCCGCGCCGCCGTCGGGGGGGCCGCCCGTGTCGGTGGGGGAGGGGGGGGCGCGGGCGCGCCCTCCCCCGCCTCTCCGCGCCGTCGCC
>JAESUZ010003868.1:0-22066 GCA_017311185.1 Proteles cristata cristata
TAAACAATTCAATGCATATTATATGCACATCCAATGAAACGTGTGTACAGAAGAGAGACAGCAAGAAAAAGAGATGGAAAGAGCTCCAGGCCTTTTATCCAAGTGAGAGAACACCGAGAATATTTATTTGTACTTTATCGCTTCAAAATATTGATATTATAGTGAAAAGTTGGGAAAAAGGTAACCATCCATCAGAAGAGATTGGTTAGATAAGTTATGGAAGATCTACATTTTTTAATTCTATGAAGCCATTAAATGGTGGTTTTTATACACATCATTTAACAGGGAGAGACACTCACCACATATTGTCTGATAAAAGTCTCAGGTATAAAGAAATTACATATAAGTTAATGCTGATTTATAATGTACAACATAGAATTACATACTCTTCTAGTTATTAGGTACTTACTTCTGAACACTTTATCTGAATACTTAAGACATATTCAAGATAGGAATTTCAAAACATCAAAGAGGGTGTACATACAGTGCACAGACATCTTTTATCATTCTTGTCTCTCCATTCTCCTTCCCAGAGGCAGTTTTTAAAACAAAACCAAGAAAAATGGCAACATCATTTGAAAACATAGGTGCAATGAGTTATGTAACACTCGTGAACCTTAAATCTACTATATACAAATACATTAAATAAACAATGTGGCCGAAAATAACGCACATCTCTAAGTAGCAAAAACGTGAATGCGTACCTAGCACACCCACGCACACAGATAACCAATAGAAAACGTCCTCATAAAGGTTCACAAAAGTGTTTGGATATAGTGAGCGGTCTTACATGCCAGATGCGACCATTAAAAACAATTTTGTTCACAATAGCACGATAACGGTACAGCACATATGAATAATATGGAATTTTATCTGTGATAACTGTAGGAAGAATAATACAAGTGAGTGTTATGCAAGGCGACCTGAAAAGGTAAAGAGACACTGCTTGCCGACTGTATTGGAAGATTAGGGCTGTTCACAGACACATGTGTGCTCTTTTTTTTTTTTTTTAATAAGTAATTCCGTTGAAATACACTGAGAGGGAAGGGGTGGAAGCTTGGCGCGACATCAAGGGTTCCTCAGTCCAAAAGCCGACCTCAGTAATTCCTTCACAAGCACTGAGGTGGCCCCTCGAGGGGCACCGGGCACGTTTCAGGCGTGTGGCGGCCGGAATCAGTGCGCCTCTTCGGGAGGAGAGGCAGGGGCTCACTCGGGGGACACGTTCTGAATGGCCTTGAGCTCCTTCGTGGCCTCCTCCCCCCAGTCGCCACCGTCGACCTCCTCGATGACCACGCTGCGCACGGTGCCCGCGTCCAGGCAGTGCGGGGCGACGCCGTAAACCCCGGGGTCAGAGACAGACGCGTGAAAACTCTGCACCCCGCACCTGCTGCAGAAGCTGTGCAGCGCCGGGTGCGCGTGGGATCGGTACGTGACGATGCTCTCGGCGCCCAGCAGGAGAGTGAAGCGCGAGGCCGGGACGAGGAAGTGCCGGTGCTGCTTCTTCCTGCACAGCCTGCAGCTGCAATCCACCACGCGCAGGTCTGCGGGGGCCCAGACGGCGAAGCGGACCGCGCCGCAGTGGCAGCCGCCTGTGTGGTACACCAGGCCCGGGTACTCGAAGGTGTCCAGCAGGAACTTGGCGGCGCCCTCGCAGCTGAGGCCCCGCCGCTTCCTGAACGTCTCCCAGCGCTCCCGCTGCGCGCCCAGGTCCATCTCGCCCGGTGACGCGGCGGGCGCCGGCGGCTTCAGGGCTGGCAGCGGGCCTCTGGAGGCTGCCTCCCGGGCCCGCCGCCACCAGCGCTTCCGCCGCAACCTCGCGGAATCCCGCCGGGCTGCCGCCGGCTTTCTCCCCGCCGCCTGGCTCCCCACGCGGACATGGAAAGGAGGGCGCCGTGCACCCATGACCGAGATGGCTGCGCAGGCGGCGGCAGGCTCCCCAGGCTGCTTTCGCCACCGCGGCTGCTGGGTGTTCGCGCTGTTTCTCACTCTGCCCATGGCGACTGCAGCCTTCCAAGCGCGTGCCCACCGCCACTCGTTTCCTACTCAGTTACTGAGCAGCCTCGTTGCATCAGCCTGATTGGCCACTTGTTGAATGCGATGTAGAGACCCTTCCTTTGACCCTATCAAAACAGCCTTTACTGGCCTGAAATTTTGGCTGAGCCTATCAACTGCCTCTTCTTTTAATTATTATTTTCTACTGTTCAAAGAAGAAGCCTACCCTTAAAATATCAAAACACTGAAAGTGCTGCAGACCTTTTATCAAGCATTAGCAACATGCATGAGGAAGCAGGCAGAACAATTTGTAATAAGCACTGTTTATCTAATGTAGAAGAGACAAAGTGAAACATAGACAAAGTGTGTAGTGTGTAATTGCACTAATAAAAATGACGACCTACAGTATTATGTTACAACACACCAGTGGACCCAAAGAAAGAAACTATGTAATTTCAATACAGGACAAGAAGCTCACTTGTGTAAGTGACCTCTAAAAATAAGAAGTAAAAGAAGAAAAAATACGGTAATTTGTTCATCTATACCAAGACAAATTAAGAGCTCTGACAAGCATGAATGTGAAGCTGCAACTTTGTTCTTTGGAGATTGACGTGATCATTTCACATGGCCAGAGGAGAGACCTCATAAAATAAGCATGGATCCTCCTTCCTGAGGTGTATTCCGCATCTGGGAAAACAATGAGAAATCTTCCAAAAAGTGCTTCTTGAATTAGGTAGTGACATCTACACACACTGGCTGCAAATAGAGATCTATCCATAGCCTAGACTCAGTAATTCTTAACATTTTGTCATATATATCTACATTCATGCATGTGTGTATATATTTTCTGGAAAACATTTTTAAAATGGATATATGCATCAGTGCCAATTTATCTCTCAATATTTCAGCACTCGTGTCCTAGGAATAAAGGCTGTGACGATAATTAAAGGAAAACCTCACTGAAGTGGGCTGGGGATGCTGAAAGGGGAGGTTGGTAGGGAAATACTACCCTTCAATGCCAATTATAGGAAGAATTGCCAATTAAAAACCCCTACCAGGGGCGCCTGGGTGGCTTAGTAGGTTAAGCGTCCGACTTTCGCTTAGGTCATGATCTTGTGGTTGGTGGGTTTGAGCCCCGCGTCGGGCTCTGTGCTGACTGCCAGCTCAGAGCCTGGAGCCTATTTCAGAGTCTGTGTCTCCCTCTCTCTCTGACCCTCCCCTGCTCACGCTGTCTCTCTCTCTCTCTCTCCTAGAAATAAATAAAAATTTAAAAAAAAAATTTAAAAACCCTACCAGAAGTATCTCAAAGGAAAGAATGGTCAAATGAAGGCTTATCTTAACAGGGAAAGATGTACATTGCATCTCCTACAAGAAATCCACTACCCCTGCAATTCAGCCAACGAGAAATGGGCATCACCCTGAATCTTGTTTTTCTCCAAAGGACTTTTGTTCAAAACAGCCCTTCCCAACTTGCTCCTTCTTCCCCTTAAAATAATGTTCCTCTCCTTTGTTTGTTGGACTTACCTATAGTTTTGCCATAGTTTGCTTGTCCAGGATTGCAATTCTCTGCTATTCCCAAATAAACCCAATTTTGCTGATAAAATAACTGTCGGCTTTATTTTTAAGCTTGGCATAATTTCTTGTCTAGCTACAGTATCATTATCACATCTACAAACCAATCATAACCCCCCAATTTCATCTAACTCCCAGTATATTTTTAATTTCCTAAATTGTTGCTTAAATGTGTTTTATAAACAGTTTCCTCCTCAATTCAGGATTAATTAAATTCATTCATTAATTTTGATTATTTCTTTTTAGTCTTTTTAATCTGGAACCATCTTACTGTCATGTTTTCAACGTGACATTGAATTTTGTTTTTAATTAACCAGGACAGTCCACAAAAATAGACACACAGGTCAATGGAGCAGAATGGAAAACCCAGAAATGAACCTACACCTATATGTTCAACTAATCTTCAACAAAGCAGGAAAGAATATCTAATGGGAAAAAGATGTCTCTTCAACAAATGGTGTTGGGAAAACTTGACAGCAACATGCAAAAGAACAAAACTAGACCACTTGCTTACATTGTACACAAAAATACATTTAAAATTAATTAAATACTTTAATGTGAGACAGAAGTCCATCAAAATCCTATAAGAGATCATAGGAGTAACCTTTGTGACATCTGCTATAGCACTTTTGTTCTAGATATATCTCCTGAGGCATTGTAAACAAAAGCAAAAATAAGTTTTTGAGACTCAGAAAATCAGTATGGAGTTCGCTCCGAAAGTTAAAAACAGAAGTACCTTATGATCCAGCAATTGCACTACAGACATTTGCCAAAAGGACACAAAAACACTGATTCAAAAGGACACATACACTCCTATGTTTATAGCAGCATTGTCACCAATAGCCACATTATGGAAGGAGCCCAAAGGTCTATCGGCTGATGAATGAATAAAGATGTTATATATATAACATTAACTGGAATTTAAATAAAAACTTTTAAGTTTAAAAAAAACATAATAATCAACCAGGCCAACCACGTACTGATTTTGCCTGATTTTTTTCCTAATAGTGTCCTTTAGATTGCTCTTTTACCCAGTATTTTCCCCATACATCTAAAAGTCAGGTCTAAAGGCTTGATAAGATTCAAGTTACACATTTTGGCAAGTATGCTGACAGATGTTGTATACTTCATATTGCATCATATCAGAGATTCATGATGTCAAATCATTCTGGTAGTAATGATTCTAAATGCTGTATCTTCAGTAAGATAATTACTGCCAGATATCTCCATTATGGAGATACAGTTTTCTTTTGCAATAGCAAGTAATCTGAAGGGTGTTACTTTGACACTGTGTGAATATCTTGTTCCTTTCCAACTTTTGTCTAATGATTTAAGAGTCCATTGATAACCTTTGATTGAACCAATGATTTCAATGTTGTTTGATTATAAAATGGTGATTTTGTAATTCTAATTTTCCTTCTACTTTTATTAGCTGACTTTCAACCATAAACATGAACTTTATCTCACCAAATGTGGATGGACTACTGTTTTTCCCTTAAAGGAAGGGTATATACTTAATTCTTTACCTTTAATTATCAGTTTCCAGAGTAAAGAGTAGGAGTAATAGTAATCTCCAATTCAATAATTTACAGTGAACTAATTTTTTTAAGGTCAAAGTATTCCAACTTTGGCCCATAGGAGCCTTTTTAAACTGGATCCTATGTCCTTTTGCATTTCTCCATTAATCTTTGACCATTTCCTTGTTTTTTTGGAACCAGATGCTCCAAGCTTTCCTTAGACTTTTACACTCCCATCCCTGGAATCACACATTTCTATAAAGAGCTCTGGTTCGTTTTAGTGGACCATGGTATTTAGAACAATGCCTAGGCACATCACGACAGACTTATTATTGTTGAACTTTTTATTGAGATAATTATAGATATACATAGAGTTGTAATATATAACATGGAAAGATCTCTTGTACCCTTTACCCAGTTCCCCCCAATGGTAGTATTTTGTAAAACTCTAGTATGATAACTAGAATATTTTTATCGATAAAATTCACCAACCTTATTCAAATTTCCCAAGTTTTATGTGTAAGTTCTGACAGCTGACTTTTCCTTTTGAAATGCAACTGCCTTGACTTAAGCTTTGATTGCCAAGTCATCTACATAAAATAGGTATCCACTTTATTTTTTAACTTATTTTTTTTTTGCATTGGAGAATTTTTAAATCAGTCTGAGTGTAGTGTATTTGAGGAGAGAAACCACAGTGAATACCTGTGCATAATTAACATAATTGCAAACATAATCAAATATACCCTGCCGTGCATATCTGCATCCCAGAGGGTCTCCAGTGACTGGTTGATTTCTGCCACCCTGTCATTACACATTTTCTGAATTCAGCTTTACTTTTGGTTTCACAGGGTTTTGGTTACACACTGAACTGTTAATTTTCATGGCCGTGTTTCTGAACCAGCTAAAGTCATTGCTGCAACGTCACAGATGGACAACGAAGAAATTGCTGCAAAGTGGATGCAGGGGGAGCGATGGACAGAGGGCCATTGTGTGCACTGCCTCTGGGGGCTTTTCTTATGAAGGAAATCTTGATCTCTTGGTTATTAAGTAGATACCTCACTATTTTTTTTATTGGTGGGAAGAGTGTCAAAAATCTTTTTATTTTTTTAAATTTTTAAAAAATAGTTTATTGTCACATTGGTTTCCATATAACACCCAGTGCTCATCCCCACAAGGGCCCTCCTCCATATCCATTACCCCTTCCCTCCCCCCCAGAGGACCTCACTATTTTTTTGAGGTATCCACTTGAAGATGGCTATTTTAAATAAATAACAGTACCAGCTACAAGTCTAGATAAAAAGCCAGGCTTCCCCCACCCCACCCCAGTCTCCTTTGTTTTATAAATCATTTGGGCCGCTTGTTTTTTTTTTTCTTTTCCTATGCTTTAAATTCTTGCTATTTTGTTTTAACTTCATCAATAATGAGTGAGCCCTCGAAATCCGAGACCCCCACCCTACACCCCAATAAAAGGAGAACCCTAGGCCCTTACCTACTCTCCCCTGCCTCCCCATGACATTGCTGTGATGCTCCAAGTGTGTTATGTAATTTCCAGAATGTGCAAGTAATAAACTTTTATTTTCAAAGTTTCCTGATGGTTGCTGATGAGGGAATCTTGAAATCACTACAAGAACCACAAGGGTCAGTCCAGCCACAACATTGGTTATTGACAGACTGAGACTGGCACAAAACAAGTTCTTCAGAGTTAGATCACATATATAAATTCATGTCCCATCATTGCAGTCACTAACCACTAGTACTACAAATCTATTCACCATTTCTAATGTTTTGTCATTTCTAAAATTTTATATACATGAAATCAAACATGTAGCTGCTTAATACTCTGTATCATCCAAGTTGTTTGGTGTATCAATAATTAATATTTTATTGCTGAGTCATATTCCATGGTGTATATATAACACAGTTTGCTTAAACATTTACCTGTTGAAGGACATTTGGGATGTTTCCAATTTTTGGCTATGACAAACAAATCTACTATGGATATTTGTGTCTGTATGACCAAAAGTTTTTATTTAAGATAAAGAGTGTGTTTTCTGGGGCATATAGTAATAATTGCATACTTAGCTTTATAAGAAACTGCCAAACTATTTTCCAGAGTGACTGTACCATCTCACATTCTCACCAGCAACACAGAGTGATCCAATGTCTCCAAATCCTTCCCAGCATATGATGTTGTCACTAACTTCTATTTTAGCCATTCTGTTAGGTGTATAGCAATATCTCATTGTAGTTTTAATTTGAGTCTGCCTCATGGTTAATAATATTGGACATCTTTTTGTGTACTTATATGCAATCTGTCTCTATATCCTCATGTCTTTCCCAATTTTCTTATTGGATTTTTGTTGTTTAATCTTTGTTTTGCATTTTTACTGTTGGGTTTTGAGTAATTCCTTGTTGGAGATTTGGTTTGCAAATATTTTCTTTTAGTCTGTACTTATTTTTTAAATCATCCTTACAAGGGTTTTTTCAGAGCAAAAGTTTTTATTTTTTATGACATCCAATTAATCAATTTCTCCTTTACTGATCATGCTTTTTATCTGTCAGGCCTAAGAACTATTTGGCCCTAAACCCCAAAGATTTTATGTTTTTTCTCCTCAAGATTTTAAAGTTTTTTATTTAAGTCTGTGATTTACTTTGAGTTAATTTTTATATTAGGTGTTAGGTTTAGATCAAGATTTTTTTTTCTTTTTTGCCCATGGATGGTCAATTACTTCAGTGCCATTTGTTGAAAAGGCTATCCTTCCTCCACTGAACTGTTCTTGCACCACTGTAAAAAAACAAGATAAAGATATTTGTTTCATTCTATTTCTGGACTGTCTATTCTGTTCCATTGATTTATGTGTCTATACCTGCACTAACACCACAGTCTTGAGTAGTGTAGCTATATAATAAGTCTTCATATCACATAAAGTAATTCCTGACACTTTATTCTTTTTGAAGATTATTTAAGCTATTCCAGGGCCTATGACTTTCCATATCAATTTTAGAATAAGCTTATCTGTATGTACAAAAATCTTGATGGAATTTGGATATTAAATTGAATTACACCTATGGATCAATTTGGAGAAAGTTGATATCTTTATTACATTGAATGTTTCTATCTTTGCATATAGTATGTCTCTCCATTTGCTTAGTTCTTTGATTATTTTCATCAGTATATTGTAATGTTCAGCATACAAATACTGTACATATTTAAAGTGCATACCCAAGTGACTTAGTATGCTTGGGCTGCCATATGAAATTACCATAGATTGTGTGGCTTAAAGAACAGAAATTTATTTTCTCACAGTTCCAAAGCCTGGAAGTCTGACATCAGAGTGCCAGCAGGGTTGGGTTCTAGTAAGAGCTTCTCTTCAAGTGCTCACATGGTAATTCCTCAGTGCATGCATGTGGAGGGAGATTAAGAGAGAGACCTTCCTCTTCTTTAAAGGCCACCAGTCTTGTTGGATTTGGACTCTACCTTTATGACATAATTTAACCTTAATTACTTCCTAAAAGCCTCATCTCCAAATAAATTCACACTGGGGGTAGGGCTTCAATGTATGAATTTGGAGGGGGTGGGGTGGGGCAAATTCAATCCATAGTACTAAGTAATACATTTTCTTTAAAGTAATTGTAAATGGAATTGCATTTTTAATTTGGTTTCCACATCTCCAGTGTTACTTTATATAGAAATGGGATATATTTTAATGTATTGATCTTTTAACCTGTGACATGGCTGATCTCAATTACACTAAATACTAGGATTTTTCTTTTTCACTAAATACTATGATTTTATGGTAGATTCCGTGGAATTTTATAAATAGACAATCATGTCATCTGCAAATAGAGGCAGTTTTATTTTTTATATAATTTTCTATCTTTTCTTTATCTTGCCTTATTGTACTGGGTAGAATATATGTAAATTTTAGGGGTACAACATGTTGGCTTGATAAATTTATATATTGTAATATGATTGCCATTATAGCAGGCAATAATCAACAGCTCTATTGTGTCCAACATCGTCATTTCTTTTTTTGTAGTGGGAATAATTAAAACCTAGTCTTCTAGTAAGTTTGATGACTATAATAAAATATTGTTGTTTATATTCACTATACTTTGCTTTTGATTTCCAGGACTTATTTATATACTAGTTATATGTTTGTACCCTAAACAACATCACCTATTCTCCCATACTTAGCCCCTGGTTACCACCATGTTTCTCTCTGCTTATATGTGGCCCTTTTAGATTCCACATACAGCATTTGTCTTTCTGTGTCTTATTTATCTCACTTAATATAATATCCTCAGGATCCATCCATGTTGTTGAGAATTGAGAATGGCAGGAGTTACTTCTTTCTTACAGCTGAATTATATTACATCTTCTTTATCCTTTCATCCATCAGTGGGCATTTAGGTTGCTTTCAAATCTTGGCTATTGTGAATAATGCTGCAAAAACCATGGGAGTGAACATATTTCTTTGATATCCTATTTTCATTTCCTTGGGTATATTCCTAGAAGTATAATTGCTGGATGATATGGTAGTTTATTTTTAAATTTTATGAGGAACTTAAGTGCACAGAACTTTGAGCAATGCACCTGTTTGTCGATTTTGCTTGGAAGGAGAAATGGTCACTTCATGGGCTATGGCCAAAGTGTCTGATTGTCAGGGATTCAGAAGGAACATGGAAAATTATTGACAAGGAAATTTGGGGAAGATGCATGTGGATAAACATTTCTCAGTGGGTGAAAATGCAAAAATTTGTGTCTCATGTTAATGTCTTTTTGAAGGTAACCTCAGAAAAGAATAACTTTAATAATAAGGATAGGATGACACACTTTCTGGATACTAGTCAGCTTCTTTCACCAGCCACCCTGTCATCTCTGTTATTGCTCGCTGGATTCATGAACAGAGTGGCCATGGTGTCAGGGATAGAGGTTATGCCTTAGCTCAGTAATATGGACTTTTACTCACCAAGGTAACCTGGCTAGAGCCACTTCTGAGTGCCCAATCTTCGAGCAGCAGAGAGCAATACTGAGTCCCCAATATGTGACCATTCCTCAGCATGATCAGGCAGCTACCTAGTGTCAGGTTGATTATATTATATGCCTTACATCATAGGAGGAGCAGCATTTTAGCCTTACTAGAATAGACACTTACTCTAGATACTGACTTCTAGTTCCTACATGCCATGCTTCTCCCAAAACTACCATCTGGGGACTTAAGGAAATCCTTATCCACTCTCATGATACACCACACAGCAAATGAAGAGCAGCAGTGAGCCCATGCTCATAGAATTTATTGGTATTACCATGCTCCCTACCTTGCTGAACCAGCTATCTTAGAATGGTGGAATGGCCTTTTGAAGACTTAATCACAACTCTAGGTATGTGGCAAAACCTTGTAGTGCTGGAACACATTTCCCCAGAAGGCTGTATATGTTCTGAATGAGTGTTCAATATATGATATTTGTTCTCCCATAACCACGATTCATTGGCCCAGTAATCAAGAGATTACAATGGGAGTAGCAATACTATTACCCTTAGTGACCCACTAACAAAATCTTTGCTTCCTATAACTGTAACCATATGTTCCACTTTCCTACAGAACTTAGCTACAAAGGGAGGGCTGCTTTCGCCAGGAGAAATAACACTGATTCCATTGAACTAGAAGTTAAGACTGTCACCTGGCCACTGTGAATGCCTCATGCTTCTGAATCAACAGGTAAGGAAAGGAGTTACTGTGCTAGCTGGAGTGATTGATACTGACTTCTAAAATAAAATTGGTCTGCTATTCCACAATAGAGATAAGGAAACATATGTCTAGAATACAGGGCATAACTTTGTATTACAATGCCTTGTGATTAAGGCCAATGGAAAATTAGGCAACCCAATCCAAGCAGGACTACTAATGGCCCAAACTTTTCAGGAGTAAGGTTTGGATCACTCTACCATATAAATAACCATGGCCAGCTGAGGTGCTGGCTGAAGGCAAATAGAATATGGAATGAGTAGTGGAAGAAGTTTATTACAAATACCAACTCTGACTATATGACAAGTTACAGAAATGAGGACTATGATTGTCATGAGTGTTTCTTCCTCGTTTTGCTATGACTATATTTGTGCATGTGTATTTAAAATATCTTCCTTTTCTTCTTTCTCTTATCCCCTTAACATATAACATAAGATGTATTGACTTTATGAACATTGGGGTACATGTGCTCCTATGCATCAGCACTCCTGTATCCCTTGGGTAAATTTCTAGCAGTGCTATTGCTGGGTCATAGGGGAGTTCTACTGTTAACTTTTTGAGGAACCTCCACACTGTTTTCCACATGGCAATGAGAAAAAATGAAATCTGGCCATGTGTAGCAACATGGATGGACCTTGAGGGTGTTATGCTGAGCGAAATAAGTCAGGCAGAGGACAAATACCATATGTTTACACGTATAAGAGGATTAGGAGGAACTTAACGGAGGACCATGTGGGAGAAGAAGGGGAGAAATAGTCGGGGAGAGGGAGAGAGCCAAACCATGAAAGACCCTTGAATACTGAGAACAAACTAAGGACTGATGGGTGGGGCATGGGAGGAGGGAGATGGGCATGGAGGAGGGCACTTGTGGGGATGAGCACTGGGTGTTATATGGAAACCAACTTGACAATAAACTATTTGTAAAAAAATAAAATTTAAAAAATGATGTATTGACTTTATGTAGCAGTATTTAAGAGTTTTACATTTTACATCATGGCATTTGAGTTATGAGCAATCAAGGAGAAGAGTATATATCACACAAGGAATGTGCAACCTTTTTTGGTGAAAAAGTGCATTTTCAGTTGCATGCACCATAGCTTTATCATGTTAAGTAGAAGTATAACATTGTATTGTCTTTATCTGTGTGGGAGCCAGAAAGTGACCACGAGAAAGAATGGTTAGGGAAGCGGGGATGTGCCTGCACACGGGACTCTCTGCTTGGGCAGATCATGCCTGCAAACAGGATGTTCTGCCAAGAGGCCTGCGCACAATATCCAAGGTTAATGATCTGCTCTCATAAGAGGGAACATGCCTTCCTTAGAAATAAGGAAGAGGCTGGAGTTGTGGGCAGGCCTCTTAGTAAACATGTTGTGGTCGCTTCCTCTCTTTGCTCCCCCCTGTCCTTGGAATGTGTTTGACTTCTTGCCCTTATTTGGTAAAAGAATACATCTTGTAGATTTCAGTATGTATCCAGCTACCAGGGTATAAAAATAAACCGCAAGGGGGCTTGCGTAGAATTTTTCCTCTGGCCGGAGTTGTGTCTGTGTCTGTCTTTTGTGTGTCTCATCTTTTGTCATTTCGTCTGCAACAATTTGGAGATCAATATGGTTTATTAAGGAGATGCATACCGGTGCCAAGTTTGCAAGAGGTGGACTTGTAATGTTTGATTTTATGTGTCAACTCGGAGGATGTTTTTGAATGAGATTAATATTTAAATCAATGAACTTTGAGTAAGCAGATTTCCTTCCATAATGTAGGTGAGCCTCACCTAATTAGGTGAAGGCCTGAATAGAACAAACAGACTGGCAGTCCAGACCAAGAGGGAATCCTTCAGCAGATTACCTTTGGACTTCTTATGCACCATTGCTCACCTGGGTCTCTACCTGCTGACCATCAGACTGGAACCACATCATCAGCTCCCTCATGTTTCCAGCCTGCCAGCCCACATTGCATATTTTGGATTTGCTGGCCTCCATAATTACATCAGCCATTCCTTATAAGTCTATAGATGTACACATCCAATTGGTTCTGTTTCTCTGGAGAACCCTAATATAAATATTTTGTCAGTTTCACAGTCTTTTTCCTTTCCTTCTGGGACTCCAATGTTATGAATATTAGATCTTTTGTTACTCCCCCACAATTCTCTAATACTCTGTTCACTTTGGGTTTTTTTCAGTATGTTCTTTCTGCTCATTAGATCGAGTAAATTATATTGATCTCTTCACAAGCTCACTTATTCTATTTTCTGTCATCTCTGCTCTACTATTGAGCCCCTCCCAGTTAATTTTTTGTTACATTATTATGTTTTTCAATTCTATACTTTTTATTTGATTCTTTTATATAAATTGTATTCCTTTGCTGAGGTTTTTGTTTCTTTTTCTTTTGTTTTAGCAAAATTTTAATTACTTTTTGAAGCAGTTTTATAGTGGCTGCTTAAAGTCTTTATGAGATTATTCCAACATCTAATTCATCTCAGTATTTGGTGCCATTTGATTGCTTTTTCTTATTCAAGTTTTTATCTTCCTGATTCTTGGTATAACAAATGATTTTCAATTATATTTCTAACATTTTGAGCATTAGAGCATTAGGTTCAGAAATTCTTGATCCTATTTATAACTTTTTTTTTTTAATCAGGCAATCAACTTGTATACTGTATAGGTTCTGGCCTATTTTGTAGATTGTAGTTTCTATGGCAATTTAGTTTCTTGAGACTTTGCAATGCTATTTTGATTGGCTTCATTCTTCTGGCTTTGCTTGAGCTCCTACTGGTAACACATGCAGAGAAAGAAGATGCTTTCTTCATCTCCCATTATAGTTAAGTGAGTTGTGGGGAATTTGGACCCATGAGACAGAAAACATTTTCCATAACCTGTTATCCAGCTACTTAGTGCCAGTGGACTCCCCACTCTATCTCTGCTGGGATAGTCAAAGATGGGCTGCCTCTGCCATTGTGTGGAGGGCCAGGAGCCTTGGGTCTAGGTTGAAGGTCAGGAGACCCTGGTCTCCATGTGCCACTGGGTATAGAGCCAGATTGTACCCAGCATGTGTACCTTTACCCATTAGGTGAAGGTCCAGGATCCACTGGAACTAGGTGACTGTCTGTCAGTGAGTGGAAGATAAGGAAACATTGGCCTTGCACTGTCTTATGCAGTTGGGTAGAGAACTGAGAGACACTAAACCAACTAGCATTACCATTACAGATGGAAGAGCTCATCTGCAGCCTTCTAATGTGGGTCAGGGAGTGTGTTGGTCTTCCCTGGGTTCTGTTGTTACTGCTTAGGGAAGATCAGATTCTGTTGTTGCTTCTGGCTGGTGTGGAACATGGGGGATGGGTAGTTTTCTTCCACCCTTCCCAGCTCTTTTGGTGAAGCTACTGCAGGCGGACAACAGCTGCTGCCACTGGGTATAGGTCTCCCTGCTAAGTTTTCCCTTTCCCAGATTTTTGTCTAGGGAGGGAAGGCTTTTCTTTTCCTTTTCCTTTTTTCTTTTCTTTTCTTTTTTTTTCTTTGTTGTTGTTGTTGTTGTTGTTTTGTTTTGTTTTTGGAGGACTCTTTTTTTGGATCAATGCCTACTGGCCATGTCAGGGTTGTAGACTATTTAGGAACCCAGTCTAGGATATGTAGGTAATATAAAGAAAACCGAGAGAATTCACTGTGGTGTCATTCTTCAAGTCCCGAGGTCCCTATTCAGTCTACATAGAAATTATTTTTTTTCTATCTTTCACAGTCTGTTGAATTATTTCCAGGTTAATTAGTTGTATCTATAGAGGAGGTTCGGGAAATGTGAGCCCATGCCTCTAAGAACCAGACCATACTGTCTAATTTTTGTCATACTACAATCTAAATATATTTGTTCTCTATTTGGTTACATTTCTGTTTCCAGCTAAGAAGAGTTATGAAAACTTTCTTAAAAAAAAAAAAAACCCACCTCTCAGTTCCAAAGGATAATTACCCCTGGAATGAAAGTGGAAATCAGTAGTAAGTCATAGGACAAATATCTAAAAATATTTTAGTTCAGTTATCCAGAGTCTGTTTTACTCCACCAAAATGGAAAAACCACGATTCAACTAATTCTCCAAGTATTATACTACAGCTAGTATGTTTTTATTAAAACAATTGTAGCTTCAGGACATAGTAAGGCTGGAAACAGAATGTAATTAAAATAATTCTATCCCAGTTGTAATGAGAACATCTGGCACCCAGATCATTGTTTCTAAATACTATTTCCTAATGAAAGAAACTAGGGGTCTTTGGACAAATCATTGATTCCAGAGATGGTGCTCAAAAAATGATATTGTCTCCTCAAAACAACACAGAAAATAGCTTGAATAGGACTCAAACTGTCTAAACCTGCATAATTTGAGGATTAGAATAAATGACACAGAACATTCTCCAAGATAGATCATATATTGGGTTACAAAGCAAGCCTTAAGAAATTTAAAAATGTTGAAATCATATCTAGTATCTTTTCTGACCATGATAGTATGAAACTATAAATTAGTAACAGGAGGAAAATAGAAAAATCCACATATACATGAACATTAAACAACAAACAACATGCTCTGGAACAACCCATATGTCAAATTAGAAATCAAAAAGGAAATTATAAAGCATCTTCAGGCAAATGAAAATGAAAACAGAACATACTGAAATATATAAGATGCAGCAAAAGTAGTTCTATTTTTTTGTTTCTTCTATGTTTATTCTTTGTGATTTCAATTTACATTTTCCTTTTTTTGAAGTTTATTTATTTATTTTTGAGAAAGAGAAAGTGCAGGCTGGGGAGGGGCAGTGAGACAGGGAGAGAAAAAAATCTCAGGCAGGCTTCACACTGTCAGCACAAAGCCTGACTTAGGGGCTTGAACCCACAAACTGTGAGATCATGACCGAGCCAAAGTAGGATGCTTAACCAACTGAGCCACCCACGTTGCCCCTGAATGTTCTATTTTTAAATTTTAATCCCTCTGAAATTAACATAAAGTGTTATATTAGTTTCAGATGTACAATATAGTGATTCACCTGCAACCATTTAATTTCAGTGACCATACAATATTCCAGTGAGTGGAAGGATCACAGTCCCCTATGGGTTGACATTTAAGTTACCATTTTTCCCTATTACAAAGGAAAGAGTTTTATGAACTGATGGATCTTAAAGGATTTGTTCGTAACACAAAACGCTTCATTCAGAAAGATACCCAGATTTCTCTTCATTATTTACTTCTTTTTAGTGAATTCTTAGTTATTATTTTAATTCCAGTTAGTTAACAGTGTTATATTAATATGTTTCAGGTGTACAATATAGTGATTCAACACTTCCACACATCACCTAGTGCTCATCGCAAGTGCATTCTAGTCCCTATCACCTATTGATGCCACCCCAACCCACCTCCCCTCTAGGTTACCATCAGTTTGTGTTCTATAATTAAGAGTGTATTTCTTGGCCTGTTTATCTCTCCCTCTCCTTTTTTCCCATTGTTCATTTCTTTTGTTTCTTAAATTCAACATATGAGTGAAACCATATGGTATTTGTCTTTCTTTGACTTATATGGCTTAGCATTTACTCTCTAGCTACATCCATGTTGTTGCAAATGGCAAAACTTCATTTTTATAGCTGAATAGAATTTCATTGTACACACACACACACACACACAATTTTTTCTTTATCTCTTCATCAATCAATGGACACTTGGGCTGCTATCATAATTTGGCTAATATAAGTAATGTTGCTACAAACATGGAGGTGCATATATCATTTTAAATTAGTGGTTTTGTATTCTTTGGGTAAATACCCAATACTGAAATTCCTGTATCATAAGATAGTTCTATTTTTAACATTTTGAAGAACCTCCATACTGTTTTCCACTTTGGCTGCCACAGTTTGCATTCCCATCAACAGGGCACAGGTGTTCCCCTTCTCCACATCCTGACCAACACCTGTTGTTTTTTGTATTGTTGATCTTAGCCATTCTGACAAGTGTGAGGTGATTATCTCATTGTGGTTTTGCATTGTATTTGCATTTAGAATTTGCATTTCTCTGCTGATGAGTGATGTTGAGCATCTTTTCCTGTGTCTGTTAGTCATCTGCTTGTCTTCTTTGGAGAAATGTCTATTAATGTCTTTGCTCATTTTTTAAAGTGTATTTATTTGAGAGAGACAGAATCAGAATGAGTGGGGGCGGAGCAGAGAGAGGGAGAGAGAGAGAATCCCAAGTAGGCTCTGCATGGTCATCACAGAACCCGACACAGGACTCAACTTGGGCCTTGAACTCATGAACCATGAGATCATGACCTGAGTGGAAACCAAGAGTTGGCTGCTTTACCAACTGAGCCACCCAGGTGCTCCTCTTCTGCCCATTTTTTAATTGGATTATTTGTATTGGGGGTATTAAGTTTTAGAAATTATTCATATTTTGGATACTAACCCTTTATTCAGATATGTCATTTGCAAACGCCTTCCCCCATTCCATAGATTGCCTTTTAGTTTTGTTCATTGTTTCCTTTGTTGTGCAGCAGCACAGCTTCTGCTGTGCAGAAGATTTTTACTTTGATATAGTCCCAATTGTTCATTTTTGCTTTTGTTTCCCTTCCTTCAGGAGACATATGTAGAAAAAAGTTGGTATGGTCACTGTCGGAGAATTTACTACCTGTATTCTCCTTTAAGATTTTTATGATTTTAGGTCTCACATTTAGGTCTTTCATACATTTTGAATTTATGTTTTCTATGGTGTAAGAAAGTGGTCCAGTTTCATTCTTCTGCATGTAGCTGTCCAGTTTTCTCAGTACCATTTGTTGAAGAAACAGTCCTTTTCTCATTGGATATTCTTTACTGCTAAAGGTTAATTGACCATATAGTTGTGGGTTTACTTCTAAATTTTCTATTCTGTTCTATTGATTAATGTGTCTATTTTTGTGTCAGTACCATACTATTTTGATTACTACAGTTTTGTAATATAATTTGAAGTCCAGAATTGTGATGTTTCCAGCTTTGTTTTTCTTTTTCAAGATTACTTTGGCTATTCGGGGTCTTTTGTGGTTCCATACAAATTTTAGGATTGTTTGTTCTAGCTCCGTGAAAAAAACGCTGTGGGTATTTTGATGGAATTGCATTAAATGCATAGATTGCTTGAGGTAGTGTATATATTTTAACAATATTTGTTCTTCCAATCCATTAACATGGAATATCTTTCCATTTATTTGTGTCATCTTCAATTTCTCTCATCAGTGTTTCATAGTTTTCATAGTACAGGTCTTTCACCTCTTTAATTAGATTTATACCTAGTTATCTTATTATTTATGGTGCAGTGCAAGTAGGATTTTTTCCTAATTTCGCCTTCTGCTGCTTCATTATTAGTGTACAAAAATGCAACAGATTTCTGTACGTTGGTTTTGTATCCTCCAACTTTACTGAATTTATTTATCAGTTCTACCAGTTTGGTGGACTCTGTAGGGGTTTCTATATAGAGTATCATGTCATTTGGTATATTTATTTGGTATTAGAATCAGGATATTGTTGGCCTCATAGAATGAATTTGAAAGTTTTCCTCCCTTTTCTTTTTTTTTTTTTTATGACAGAGAGAGAGGGAGAGAGACTCAAGCCTCTACATAAGGCTTGATCTCATGACCCTGGAATCTTGACCTGAGCTGAAATCAAGAGTCGGATGCTCAATTGACTAAGCCAACCAGGTGCCCCCCCTTTTCTCTTTGTTGGAATAGTTTGAGAGGAATATGTATTAGCTCTTCGTTAATGTTTGGTAGAATTCACCTGTGAAGCCATCTAGTCCTGGACTTTTGTTTGTTGGGAAGTTTTTTGTTTGTTTTGTTGGGAGTTTTTTGTTACCGATTGGACTTCTTTGCTGGATCTCTGTATGTTCAAATTTTCTGTTTCAGTTTTGGTAGTTTATATGTTTCTAGAATTTATCCATTTCTTCTAGATTGTCCAGTTTGTTGGCATACATTTTTTTCATAATATTCTCTAATGAATGTATTTATGTGGTGTTGGTTGTTATTTCTCCTCTCTCATTTGTCATTTTATTTATTTGAATCTTTCTCTTTTTTTCTTGATACGTCTGGCTAGAGCATTATCAATTTTATTGACTTTTTTAAAGAGCCATCTCCTGGTTTCGTCCATCTGTCCATTCTTTGTTTGCTTGTTTGTTTTAGTTTCTATGTCATTTATTTCTGCTCTAATCTTTATTATTTTCTGTTGCTTTTAAGTTTTGTTTGTTGTTCTTTTTGTAGTTCCTTTAGGTAGAAGGTTAGATTGTTTATTTGATATATTTCTTGCTTCTTGAGATAGACGTGTATTGCTATATACTTCCCTCTTAGAACTATTTTGCTGCATCCCAAAGGTTTGGGACCATTGTATTTTCATTTGCATTTGTTTCCATATACTTTTTAATTTCTTCTTTGATTTACAGGTTGACCCATTCATTGTTTAGAAGCCTGTTAATTAACCTCCATTTATTTGTGGTATTTCCAGATTTTTTTCTTTTGGTTAATTTGTAGTTCATAGCATTGTAGACAGAAAAGATATATGGTAAGACTTCAATCTTCTTGAATTTGTTGAGGGATGGTTTTGTGGACTAATATGTGATCTATTTTGGAGAATATCCCAAGTACAGTTGAAAAGAATCTGCATTCTGATTTTTTAGGGTGGAATTTTCTGAATACCTGTTAAATCCATCTAGTCCAGTGTGTCATTCAAAAGCATTGTTTCTTTGTTTATTTTCTGTTTAGATGATCTGTCCATTGATATAAGTGGGGTGTTCAAGTCCCCTATTATTATTGTATTATTATCAATTAGTTCCTTTATGCTTGTTATTAACTCTTTTTATGTATTTGAGTGTTCCATATTGAGAACATAAATATTTAAAATTGTTATAACTTCCTGTTAGATTTCACCCTTTATTGGTATACATTATCTTTGTCTCTTATTGCTGTCTTTGTTTTAAAGTCTGTTTTTTCTGATATAAATATTGCTACTCCAGCTTTCTTTTGACATCCATTTTCATAATAGATGTTTGTCCATTCCCTCACTTTCAATCTGTAGGTGTCTTTAGGTCTAAAATGAGTCTCTTATAGGCAGCATAAAGATAGATGGGTCTCATTTTTTAATCCATTTTGTCACCCTATATATTTTGATTGGAGCATTTGGTCCATTTACATTCAAAATAATAATAATTATTATTCTTTTTATTTTTGAGATAGAGACAGAGTGCGAGCTGGGGAAGGGCAGGAAGAGAGGGAGATACAAGATCTGAAGCAGGTTCCAGGCTTCAAGCTGTCAGCACAGAGCCTGATGCAGCGTTTAAACTCACAAATCATGAGATTACAACCTGAGCTGAAATCTGTCGCTTAACTGAATGAGCCATCCAGGTGCCCAACATTTAAAGTAATTATTTTTTTTTTTTTATTTTTTTTTTAGTTTCAGGTGTATAATATTTTTCTTTTTTTACAAATAGTTTATTGTCAAATTAGTTTCCACATAACACCCAGTGCTCATCCCCACAAGTGCCCTCCTCCATGCCCCACCCCTCCTCCCCCCCACATCCACCAGTCCTCAGTTTTTGTCAGCATTCAAGAGTCTCTCATGGTTTGCCTCTCTCCCTTTCCCCCACCATTTCCGCCCTTCTTCTCCTTGTTCCTCTGTCAAGTTCCTCCTAATCCTCCTATACGTGCAAACATATGATATTTGTCCTTCTCTGCCTGACCTATTTCGCTCAGCATAACACCCTCAAGGTCCATCCATGTTGCTACACATGGCCAGATTTCATTGTTTCTCATTGCCATGTATTCCATGGTATAGATAAACCACATCTTCTTGATCCATTCATCTGTTGGTGGACACTTAGGCTCTTTCCATGTTTTAGCTATTGTGGAGAGTGCTGCTATGGACATTGGGGTACATGTGCTCCTATGCATCAGCATTTCCGTATCCCTTGGGTAAATCCCTAGCACTGCTATTGCTGGGCCATAGGAGAGTTCTATTGTTAGTTTCCTGAGGAACCTCCACACTGTTTTCCAGAGGGGCTGTACCAGTTTACATTCCCACCAACAGTGCAGGAAGTGCCCGTTTCTCCACATCTCGCCAGCATCTAGAGTTCTCTGATTGGCTCATTTTAGCCACTCTGACTGGCGATGAGGTGGTATCTCAGTGTGGTTTTGATTTGTATTTCCCTGATGAAGCGATGCTGAGCATCGTTTCATGTGTCTGTTGGCCATCTGGATGTCCTCTTTGGAGAAGTGTCTGTTCATATCTTCTGCCCACATTTCTTCACTGGGTTGTTTGTTTTTCGGGCGTGTAGTTTGGTGAGTTCCTTGTCGATTCTGGATATCAACCCTTTATCTGATATGTCATTTGCAACTATCTTTTCCCATTCCGTTGGTTGCCTATTAATTTTCTGGGTTGTTTCCTTGGCTGTGCAGAAGCTTTTGATCTTGATGAGGTCCCAACAGTTTATTTTTGCTCTTGATTCCCTTGCTTTTGGGGATGTGTCAAGTAAGAGGTTGCTGCGGTGGAGGTCAGGGAGGTTGTTTCCTGCTTTCTCCTCTAGGGTGTTGATGGTTTCCTGTCTCACGTTCAGGTCCTTTATCCATTTTGAGTTGATTTTTGTGCATGGTGACGAGAGAAAATGATCTAGTTTCATTCTTCTGCATGTTGCTGTCCAGTTCTCCCAACACCATCTGTTAAAAGGCTGTCTTTATCGGATATTCTTTCCTGCTTTGTCAAAGATTAGTTGGCTGTATACTTTTGGGTCCACTTCTGAGTTCTCAATTCTGTTCCATTGGTCTATGTGTCTGTTTTGTGCCAATACCATACTGTCTTGATGATGACAGCTTTGTAGTAGAGGCTAAAGTCTGGGATGAGGTGATCCCTCCCGTTTTGGTTTATTTTTCAGGATGCATGGCTATTCGGGGTCTTTTTGTGGTTCCATACAAATTTTTGGATAGTTTGTTCTAGTTTTGAGAAGTATGCTGGTGCATTTTGATTGGAATTGCATTGAATGTGTAGAGTGCTTTGGGTAGTAATGACATCTTAACTATATTTATTCTTCCTATCCATGAGCATGGAATGTTTTTCCATTTCTTTGTGTCTTCTTCAATTTTCTTCATAAGTTTTCTATAGTTTTCCTCATACAGATCTCTTGTATCCTTGGTTAGGTTTATTCGGAGGTATTTTATGTTTTTTTGTGCAATTGTGAATGGGATCAGTTTCTTGATTTCTCTTTCTGTTGCT
>JAESUZ010003869.1:0-232818 GCA_017311185.1 Proteles cristata cristata
AAATAAACAAACATTAAAAATATCTATATAAAGAATGAAATGTAATATTTACTCAGTTAAAAAAGGTATGTCATAGTTGCTAATATTCAAAGAATATTCCCTAGTAACAGTTCAGCTTTAATATATAATACATATATATAGTCATGAGTTTATATAAAATTATTTAATGAAGAAGAGCATGATGTTGAATAAGAATTTTTTGAGGAAGTAATTTATCAGTCACAGATATACAGACGCTTATCACATCATTGTTGGTAACAGTATAAAAGTTTAACAAATCTTAATGTCCACTATTAGAGAAATATTTAAAGACAAGTCATAGAAGATTATGTACCATATGATCATAACATACTCAAGAAAACAAATTATCTGCCAGTATGTGGATGCAAATGTATAGAAATAGACCTGGTGCATACAGAGGGAATAGTTAAAGTTGCTATTTCTGGGAATCACAGATTTAGAGGTATGAAATGTTCTTTTACTCTACTTTGTCTTTATTATTTTAACCTTTAACCTTAAAAACATGCTTTAGTAAAAGAATTTCTCCATCTTCATATAAATCACATTGTTACTGTCATCATTCATAATTGCACAGGAAGCGACACATTCAAACTGGTAGACAGTGATGGGGAAATCTGATAATAGTGAGCAGACATTTAATAGGGAGTGATCATCATTACCATTCATGACAGAGTGAGGGCATAGAGCTTTTTGGAACTGAGGGCAGGGAAAATCCTGTAAAGAAGGCTGTTCTGTGAGTTGTGTCTGTTGACACAATTAGACACAAGTGACTCCCTGGGACAGAACTGGGATATGAATTCTACAATAAAACTATATGCCATTGACCTCACTGACCTCGTTGACTTCATTCATCTCTCCTGCTCCCATCTCCTGCTGGGGCTCTCCATTGGGTGAAGGTTGCCAGGAAGCAAGGATACTCCCTGAGATAGTCTGTACAGATAAGTTTCTTAGGTTAGAGACCAGAGTAGGGAAGGATGGAAAGAATAGCTATAGAATCAAACATATGCCATAAAAAAATAATTTAAATAAATAAATCTTTATATGTACAGTTGGCTCTTGAACAATGTGTGGGTTAGATACCTGAACCTCCTGCACAGTTAAAAATTCACATAGAACTCTTGACTTCCCCATAACTTAACTACTAATAGCCTACTGTGGACTTGAAGCCTTACTGATAGTATATAATACATATTCCATACAAAATTCCGATTTTGTATGGAATATGTATTATATACTCTATTCTTACAACAAAGTATGCTAGAAAAGAATATTAATAGGAAAATCATAGGGAAGAGAAAATACATTTGCAGTACTCTACTGTATTTATCAAAACAATCTGCATATAAGTGGACCCATGTGGTTCAAATCCATGTTGTTCACGGATCAACTACACACACACAGACACACACAGAACTAAATTTTTTTTTTTACAAATAGTTTATTGTCAAATTAGTTTCCACATAACACCCAGTGCTCATCCCCACAAGAGCCCTCCTCCATGCCCATCCCCCCTCCCCCACACAGAACTAAATTAATTTTATAGATGCATTTTGTTCATAATTTCATCATAATCGCCACATTTTGTGGTTTCATTTAGTTTTTCATCATCAAATTATATTTGGCCTTTCTCAGATTTTAAGGAAAATAGCTCTGGAGATAAAAACAAATAAAGGAAAAAACAGCAGTTAAATTTGAAATGAAACCCAAAGAAAAAAAATTCATGAAACATATAAACTCATAGTAAAAACCAGAACAAAACTAGTAAAAACTCTCACCAAATAAATAAAACACAGTTTTATTCACTTAAAAAGTACTGAAAAACTAGTAAAAACCCTATTGAAAAAACATAATATGAACACCAAACAAATGACAAAACAAAACACCGACCCACGATATTACTGTTAATTTCACCAAAAATAGAGACATTTCCTAGGGTCGGCTTGGGTGTTTTCCAAGTTTCCTTCAAGGCCTAAGTCTTTTTGTGCCTGGGAACTATAGTCTTCTCATGTTTTAGTTACTCCAAATAAGCTGTCAATCTGATGATGCTCTTTAGCTATCTGTAAAATTGATTGTCATTTAACCATGGGTTATGTGGATAAATGTTGAAATGTAGTCACTCAGTGTCTTTTCATGTGTACATGTTAAAGAGACAATAAAATACAAGGCAAGGAGTACCAGATTTGGGGATAAAGGGGTCTGAAATTAGCCTCGCTAATTGTATGTCCTTGGTCAAGGTATTTACTATCCCTCTGCCTTAGTTTGCTCAACTGGAAAACTCAGAAACGAATAACAGCTTGGGTCTTTGTAATCTCACTGAAGTAGCACACAGTAAGGGTTGGGGCAAAATGTTCGACACAGGTAGCTCTTCTTTCCGTGATGTGCTACTTGTTCCCCCAAAACCGGCTTTCAGTTCTTAATCTGATTCTTGTCTCCAAAAGGTGAATAGCAGACCAGTGAACTATTCTTATCTTACAAGAGAGGCCCCAGGAGTCTAATATTCACTAGGCTGAGTTATAAGTATGTCCTATATTATGTGACATTGGTTTCCTCCAGTGGCACAAACAGTTGAGAATTGATCTCCTTAATCTGAGAAAGTTCAGCAAATTGAAAATGGTAACTGCTTTGGGTTTTTTTCCCCCTACAATGTAAACAAATCAAGAAGTGGATGGAGAACTAACTCATATACTTTCAAAATGTATATTTTTAAATATTAGGTTATTCTTATTTGATGTGGGTTTTTTTCATATGTTAGATGATTTGAAGAAAAAGAAGATGTATTCCTTGAGAACTAGTCTTGATGGTGGGCTTTTAAAAATAATGAAATACTGGTTGGGATTGTTATGATACTACCTCATGAAGAACTAGTGACTCTTTACATTTGTATATACAGCATTCCTTAAGTTTTAAATTTTCTTCTGAAATTTTTTTTGTATTTTTAAATAATGAAATATGCTGCTCTTTAAATATTTAGCTTCCAAATGCATTAGAGCAAATCTTCTAATCTCTGATATTTATTGTACTGTGAATTGCTCAGGACTTGAAACCTGGTGGCTTTGTTAGACAATTTGTATTTACATTCAGCGGTTATAGAAGTTTCAGAGTACATTATTTAATGTAAACCTTAAAGTATAAATGATTAAAGACATGGAATATTGTCCCATTTGTCCCCTGATAAAAATGTAACCAACAAAACCTAGCAAACCTTCCCCTGCTCTTGGCCTTCAAGAAAATAATTTTAGAAATAGCATCCTAAGTTGCATATTAGCTCAGTTTCTGCCAGTCTATCAACCTCATTTTATTTTCCCGTATGCTTTTTAATTTTTTTGTTTTTAAATAATTTAAGACTGATAAAGTATTACAAAAATAGTGTAGACAGTTTTTATGCACTTTAACCCAAATTTCCCCAATGAGAATATCTTCCACAACCAGAGTATTAAGCTGGAGAATTGGCATTGCTATAATACAGCTAAACTAGATTTATTTGGATTGTATCCATTTTTACAGGCATTCTTTTTTTAGTTTGGTTCGTATAGTTCCATGAAAGTTTATTGACTGGGTGGATTCATATAACCACCCCACAAGCAGGGTACAGGAGTATTCTGTCATTACAGAGAAACTCCCAATCTCTCTATAACACTAATCCTTAATTCCTTTCTTCCAATCACTGACCTGTTCTCCAGTACTATAATTTTGTCATCTTGAGAATCATAATTAAATGGAAAAACATGGCATATACACTTTTCAAGTTTTTTTCATGTAACATAATGGGTGTGAGATCCATTCAAATTGTGTGTTTCAGTAATTCATTTCTTTTTATCATTGAGTAGTATTCCATTGTATACTGTTAAATGAAATACAGCAGGAAAATCAGGAAAGAAAAATCAGAAAGAACAAACAAAAAAACTACATAATCATATGACAGATTTAAATGCTAAGATATCAACAATGTCATTAAATCTGAATGGTTTAAACAAATAAAGACAGATTGTATGAGTGGATTAAAACACAACTCAACTAGATACAATCTATAAGAAATACCCTTCAAATATAATAATACAGATAGGTTAAAAGGATCAGTGGATAAATGGATAAAGAAAATGTGATTTACACACATACATGCAATATAATATTATTCAGCCATACTAAAGGAAGGAAATCCTGTCATAGATTACATCATGAATGAATCCTAAGGGTTCTAAGGGTTCATTCTGCTAAGTGAAATAAGTCAGGGAAGGACAAATATTATAGAATCTCACTTAGATATATTATCTAAAAAAGCCAGACTCAGAAATAGAGAGTAAAATGATAGCTACCAGGGGCCAAGGGATGGGGAAAATGGAGAGATGTTGGTAAAAGGGTTCAAATATGAAAATACAGAAATGAAATACAGCAGTTTATTCATTTAACAGTACATGCACATCTACATACAGGTTGTTGTGTGGATATAGCTTTTATTTCTATAAAATAAATACCCAGGAGTGCACTTGCATAATTGTACGGTAATATATATTATATAATATAAATATAATATATTTAACTGCCACATCTATTTCCAGAGAGGCTATACCATCATGTGTTCTAGCTAGCAACACATGAGAAATATGGTGTCTCCATATTTCATCAGCCCTTGATTTAGCCTGCTAGTATTTTTTAAAATTCTGTCCATTCTAATAGTATAGAAGTATTTCATTTGCTTTTATTTTGCACTTCCAAATAACAAATACTATTCAACATCTTTTTGTCTGCTTATTCTACTGTCTGCTTATAAGTCTATGTCTATATATATTCCCCTTGGTTAAATGTCTGAGTCTTTTACTTGTTTATTATTAGCTATTTCTCATTATTATTATTATTATTACTATTAGTTTATTTATTTACTGTGAGAGAGTGAGCAGGGTATGGGAAGAGAGAGATGGAGAGAGAGAATCCGAAGCAGACTCTGCACTGTCAGTGCAGAGCCTGAAAATGACACAAGGGCTCAGTCTCACAAACTGGGAGATGACCTAAGCTGAAATCAAGAGTTGGATGCTTACCTTACTAAGACACCCAGGTGCCCCTATTTTACCTAGTATTGAGTTTGGAGAATTCTTCATGTATTTTGAAAACAGATCCTTTGTTGGATATGTCATTTGGAAATACTTTTTTCTGATCTGTGATTTACCTTTTCATTTTCTTAACAATGTGTTTCACTGAGGAAAAGTTTTTAATTTTTTTGATGTCCAGGTCATTGAATCTTTGTTATGGTTTATTCTTTTGGTGCCATGCCTAAGAACTCTTCACGAGCCCCAGGTCACAAGGATTTTCTTCTCTTTTTTCTTCTATTTGTTTTGTAATGCTACATTTTACATTAATAGTTTTGATCCATTTTCAGTTAATTTTTGTAGAAAGTGTTATTGTTTATTATTGTTATTCTTTTGCCCATGGATGTCCAATTGTCCTAAAACTATTTTTTGAGAAGCTAACCATTCTTCTTTTAATTGCTTTTGCACCTTCTTCAAATATCAGTTGCTATACTTCTGTGGGTCTACTTCTGGGGTTTCTGTTTTGTTCTGTTGATCTGTTTGTATACTCTTGCCAATTCTAGTGTCCAAATTACTACAGCTTTATAATAAGACTTAGAATTGTTTAATGTGGTGACTCAAACTTTATTCTTTTTCGAAATTATTTTAATGATTAAAGCTCCTTGTTCCTTTTCCTTTAAAACATTTTTTAAATGTTTATTTATTTTTGAAAGAGAGAGAGAGAGAGAACAAGGGAGGAGCACAGAGAGAGGGAGATATAGAATCTGAAGCAGGCTCCAGGCTCTGAGCTGTCAGCACAGAGCCTGATGCAGGCCCTGAACCCACAAACCATAAGATCATGACCTAAACCGAAGTCAGACGCTTAATCTACTGAGCCACCCAGGTGCCCCAGTTCCTTTTCCTTTATATGGTAGACTCAGGTTATCTATATCTACAAAAATATTGCTGGGATTTTGAGAGAAATGAATTAAGCCTATAGATCCATTTGAAAAGATTTGACATCTTTACTATGGTGAGTCTTCCATTTCATGAACATGGTGTGTCTTTCTATTTATTTAGATCTTTGTAGTTTCAGCCCAGAAATTCTGAATACATTTTATTAGATTTATACTTGAGTATGATAATTATTGGAATTGTTATAAATTGCATGTAAAATTTCTGTTTTCAGTTGTTCACTGTTTATATACAGAAATAAGATTGATGTGTGTGTGTGTGTGTGTGTGTGAGAGAGAGAGAGAGAGAGAGAAAGAGAGCGATGACTGCCCAACTCTCTTATTAGTTATAGTGGTTTTCTTGTATATAATTTGTATGTAGCTAATTAGGTCATCTAAAAATAGGCAAGTTTTATTTCTACCTTTTACATCTATATCTTTTTAGTTTGTTTTTCTTGCTTTATTCCACTGGCAATGATTTGCAGTATGATGCTGATTAGGAGTGAAAGTAGTGACTACCCAAATGTTTGGAGATTTTCCTGTTTTCATTCTGTTTAAGATTTTTAATATGATTCCCTTATGAACATAGACTATACTTTGTATGAATTTTTAATTATTCTCAATTTGTTGAGGTTAATATTCATGAACAAATATGTGAGCCTTCTTGATGAATGTTCCATGTACACTTGAAAAGAATGTGTTACGTGTTGCTGTTTTGTAGAGTGTTCTATAACTGTCAGTTAGATTTTGTGGGCTAATGGCACTATTTAGATCTTCTCTATACTGGCTCCTTTCTACTTCACAGTTTTAGTCATTACTGAAAGAAAGGTTTTAAAGCCCCTAGCAAAATTTATCCTTTTACTTCGGTCATTTTTGCTTCAGATATTTTGATGCTCTATTGTTGGGTGCATATACATTTCACATTGTTATGTTTTTCCTGGTTATTTGACACATACTGATTTTATTCTGAATTCTTTGTCTAGTATTCATGTAGCCCTCCAACTTTCTTTAGTCATTGTTTATATGTAAGTTCTTTTCTTATCCTTTTACTTTTTTCTTTTCTTTTCCAACTTTATCGAGATATAATCGACATATACTATTGTATAGGCTTAAGTACAACATGATGATTTAATGCATATATTGCAAAATGATTTCCACAGTAAGATTAGTTAATACCTCCATCACCTCATAGAATTACCCTTTTTATCGATGTGAGAACACTGAAGTTTTACTCTCTTATCAGCTAAAAAGTATGTCTTGTACACTATAGTCACCATGCTGTGCATTAGATCCTCAGAACTGATTCATCTTAGCACTGGAAATTTGAACCCTTTTACCAACATCTCTCCATTTTCCCCGTCTCTTGGCCCCTGGTAGCTATCATTTTACTCTCTATTTCTGAGTCTGGCTTTTTTAGATAATATATCTAAGTGAGATTCTATAATATTTGTCCTTCCCTGACTTATTTCACTTAGCAGAATGAACCCTTAGAACCCTTAGGATTCATTCATGATGTAATCTATGACAGGATTTCCTTCCTTTAGTATGGCTGAATAATATTATATTGCATGTATGTGTGTAAATCACATTTTCTTTATCCATTTATCCACTGATCCTTTTAACCTATCTGTATTATTATATTTGAAGGGTATTTCTTATAGATTGTATCTAGTTGAGTTGTGTTTTAATCCACTCATACAATCTGTCTTTATTTGTTTAAACCATTCAGATTTAATGACATTGTTGATATCTTAGCATTTAAATCTGTCATATGATTATGTAGCTTTTTTGTTTGTTCTTTCTGATTTTTCTTTCTGTCTTTCCCTTTTCCTGTCTTCCTGTAGGTTACTGACCTTCACTTTCGTATGTGAACCACTATGGATGTGCTCAGAAGTTCATATATAGCTTACAGAATTATTTTCATCAGTAATATTATCTTGCACAATTGTTGCTTACCTTGCTACTCTTTGCTGTCATTTCTTATTTCATTTTGAGGAGGACCCACCAGACTTCTCTCCTCCTCTGCAATTTGGATGTCCGTGAAGAAGGGAAGGGTACTGCTTCTACTGTGTTATTGTAGGGTGGGGAATGTTAGAAGAATCATTTATTGAATTCTGAGATTTCTTTCCAGTCTTCCTTCTTTTCTGTATCTCTCTGTCATCTTATGATTGCTTTATGTGTTTTGTCCAGAGTTTTTAGTTGTACTTGGAGGAATATATAGAGTGTGTTTTCTTACTTATCTTGCCTCAAACCAGAAATATGACGTTTCATTTCTTAATTATTTTTATTAATTCAATGTGGCCATTATACTGTGTTTTTGTATAGCATAAAATTAGTAAAAGAGCAGGATTGTTTCTTGTTTGTTTCTGTATATAGGCTTTTTCTCCCTCCTCCTTTCCCTTTCCCTCCCACTCTCCTCACACACACCCCACATAGAGAGTTCAAGTTCAGTATTCTGTTCCATAGTCTGACTGAATTGCTTTTTTATACCTTAGAGTCTTCATGCTATTGAGTAGGATATTAGGCAAACTTTATTTGTGAGAATGAAGAAAAAAGGATCTCAAAGATCTGAAGCATTTCCCAAGGCCCAAAAGTATTTTATTTAAGATCCAAATTCTTTGTTATTCTAGCCAGGAAGGAATAGAAAGGGAATATTTGAGAGTGTTTAAAGACAATAATGTAAAAATAACTTCTGTTTTATTAAAAGAGATAAATTAGCCGCACTTCTATCTAATAAGACATTTAAGAGGTTTCATAAAGATCTAGAATTTTAGTTTTCAGAAGGGCTTTAGAGATTTTCTAGTCCAGTACTTTCATTTTAAAAAGGAACAATTTAAGGCAACTTCACACTATTTATATAGCCTGAATCTATTGTATTGTATCTTCTTACGAGAACAAAATTTTTAGTGAATAACTTGGACTAGTTAATTTCTTCCTTAAATGTTGAAATATCTTTAGCATTTTACACAAGTGCATTTTTTTGAACTTCAGAATGGGAAGATATAATTACTATTTTATATAAATATACATTTAGTAACTTTTTGATAAGTTACTGTTAAAGACATGGGTAAATTATTAAGTTTCTAAAGTATTCATATTTCCTACACATCAAATCATTAGGCAGTCAGTTCATGCAACATTAAAAACTAATGACCATTAATTATTATTACTATTCAGTAATGTTTCTACAGTTCACCTACAGGATTGTGTTTACAAATGTATAAAATGAATCACTGGTTGTACAGTATATTGAGGTAGATGTTGAAATATATTTAGGTTAAGCAATCCACTGTATTAGTCTTGCCCTCTATTCAGTGTAACTTAGCTTTATCTTATTCCTAGTTCTCTCCTTACCTAGCTTATGTTACTCATTTTACCATTATAATCACTCCCTTGCATGTACTCTAAATCTTCTTCAGCCTTTCTCATTTGGTGAACATCAGCTCTTTAAATCATGAAACTACTTCAGATCTGCACCCATGAGGGTAAACACACACACACACACACACACACACACACACACACACACACACACACACAGAGCCATGAGGACTTGTTTCCATGATCACTGACTTCTAGTGAACTCTTCAGTGCTGCTGGGTAATTGCACTATAACCCCCGACTACTTTCTCCTAATCCACTAGATGACTCTTCATCCTTTCCTTGACTCCTCAAATCTTCATAGCCTTCTCCTCATTTTTATTTTTGGCTGATGAATTCGCTTCCTATTTCCTGATGGAAATAGAAGGGTTTAGCAAAGAGCTTCCACAAGCTCTCCCTGTGGTATCTTCTTACCTCCCTGCCCCTAAATAATATGCCTCCATTCCTCTCACAGTGGCCAGGATCCTGTCCTCTTTTCTAGTCCCAGTCAGTCCTGAGCAGCCTCCGCATTCTCTCTTGGTACGTCAATTTTTCATTCTCTTCTGTGTATTTCCCATCACTATTCAAACATTAACTCTTTCAACTTAAAATTACTCTCTTTGCTTTATTTTCCCTCTACTCCAACCCCTCTTATCTCTTTCCCTTCATAGAAAAACTCCTTGAGAGAGTTGTTTATAATAGTTATCTCCACTCCAGATAAATCCCTGTATCCACTCCAAACAGGCATGGCTTCCTTCACCTATTTACTCAAACTGTTCTTTTCAAGGTGACTAGTGACTTCATGCTAATCACTGTCTTCTTACTGAAAGATGTCTTCACTTGACATCTACTTTACTGGATTTTCTCCTACCTTCTTTATCACACATTTTTATTTTGCTGGGTCCTTACCTCCTTGATCTCTCAATGCCGGGGTGTCCCGGTGCTTAGCCTTAGGAAGTCTTCTTTATTTTAGCTACTTTAATTCCTTGGTGATTTCATCCAGTATCATAATTTAAGTGCTCTTTAAACATTGGTGATTCCCAAATTGTATTTCTGGCCTTAAACTCTTCCCTGAAGTCATACAGCCATATGAGACCCATGTCTCATTGGGACTTAATGCCTGTGTAAATATGTAATACATAAATAAATATATCAAATGTAGCATGTATAAAACTGAGCTCCTGATATTCCCTCTTAAAATCTTCTCACTTTCTTGACTAGTTTTTGTTCTGTTCTGTTCTATTATATCCTGTCCTATATCCTATCCTGTCTCATTTCACCCCATCTTATGCTCATAACTCATAACTCCAACAATCTATCCTCAACACATCGGCCAAAGTGTTTTATCAAAACGGAAGTCAGATTATGGTCCGTCTCTCCTAAAATCCTCCAGTGGCTTTCCATTGAATTTGGAACAAAAACAAAAGCCTTACAGTGCCCTTCAAAGTCATGTGTAACCCTGTATTACCTCCATTTCTTTCTCCTTTCCCCTCTACTTACAGCATATTAGACATACCAGCCTGCTAGCTCTTTCTGTGATGCAACCTAAGCTTGATTTCACCCCAGGGCTTTTCCATTTGCTGTTGTCACTGTTTGAAGCCTTTTTATTTAGAAAATTGCATGACTCATTTTCTTATCAATTGAGGGTTTTATTGAAATGTCATAATCCTTTCTTGGGATGATCCTTTTTCTTTTTAACGTTTATTTATTTTTGAGAGAGAAACAGAGTGTAAGTTGGGGAGGAGCAGAGATAGAGGAAGACACAGAATCCAAATCAGTCTCTAGGCTCTGAGCTGTTAGCACAGAGCCCGATGGGGCTTGAACTCATGAACCCTGAGATCATGACCTCAGCCAAGTCAGATGCTTAGCCAACTGAGCCACCCAGGTGGCCCATTTCTTGGAACTTTCTATATCCAAATTGTGATCTCTTCATATCCATACTTCCTTTTCTCCTTTCCTTTATAGGAATTATTCTTCAGCCAATCATATATTGCACTTAATTTTTTTTTTTGTTTAATTTTCTCTCTTCCCTTCTTAACACTAAGCTCCATGAAGGCAGAGTTTTGTTAGTTTCGTTAGCTATATCTTCAATATGTATAAAAGACCTTGACATATACTGTATTCTCAGTAATATCTGTAGGGTGATTGGCATGAATATTTGTATGATTAGTGTGATTCATAGTGAATGGATAAATTCTTCAAACAAGAAAAGAATCCATTTGATAAAATTATTGTGGGTGTATTTGGAAGAATACTACTGGGAAATGACATGTACAACCTTGTTACTCTAAAATCCAGAATCCATTATAGCAGAAAAAAACATAACTTCCTGGAGTAAAAATCTAATCATTTTAGGTCATTAGAGATTATGTTTAAACAGGTCATCTCTCTTATTTTTCATCATAAATAAAGGCCACACCATTCACCAACCTTCTCTAAGTTTTTCTAAGTTTAGGAACTTGACAACCAGTAGGTATTTTAACTGCTTGTTTTGCATCTGTGCATTGGAAATCCTTAGCGCGTTCTTTACACCATGCATCCTGTGACAGGCGCTCACCGGCTCAAGGCATTTTCCTTTCTCATCTAAGCAGGTTACCATTTTAAGATTCTTTAATCAATACCTTTTTCCATTTGCATCATATTAGGAAGCAATTTAAAAGTTTAATCAAAGACTTCAGCGATTGTTGCTGATTATGCATGCTGAATTAAATCTGGGGGCTGCAGACTGTGAATTGATTCATATATGAGGTCCTCTGTGGTAGGAAATGAAGAGAAGCAGGTTTTCTCTTTGCTGTAAGTGCTGGCAGGAGTATTGATCTATTTGCTTTTGTACTTCAGTGCTTGCCTGGTCAATTATTTACAGATCACTGAAACAGTGAGTGTTCAGGAGCAGGTGAAAGAAGGAGGTTGAATTTCCTGTGCTTAGAGTCTGACGTTAATTAAGAAGTTGATAAAATGAAAACGTGTTGTCTTAAAGAAGCAGATACGTCACAGTGGGCAACAACTAGTGGCTTAGTCAGGGTCTTTTTAAATGAAAACGATTTTGATATAAAGCAATGCTCCATTTCTCTGTGTTATTTTTGGTGGGCTTCCAGATATGGGGGATGGACAAGTCAGAAACAAAGCACAAGCTTGGTGATTCATTTTATTTTATGGCTGTAAAAATAGGTGGTCTCAAAGCTCCCTCTATCTTTAAAAATCATTACTTCTAGTACTGTGCAAATTTTGTAAGAGATATCTTTTAAGAATCTGTTTCAAGTCATATGTATGTCCTAGAAATATAACAAGTGAATAAGAAAGCAATTTTAAACTTACTTTTTTAAAATAAGGAACTACCTCTTTGGGTTGTTAAGGTAAATTGTGGCATATGAACTATATTATGCTACTATTTAAAAAATATAGATAAAGAAGTTAAGACAGCTTAATTTTCTCTTCAGTGATTTTGCAACATCACATAACTAGTAAAAGGTAGAGGTGAATTCAAACTTGGGTGGCCTTAATTTAAAGCTGGAACATTTATGTGCTGGGCCTTCCACCAAATTCATATGTTGAACCACTAAACCCTAATGTAACTGTATTTGAGATAAAGGCTTCAAAGAGGTAGTTAAGGTTGAATAAGGTCATGAAGGGCAGGGCACTAATCTAATGTGACTGGTGCCTTTGTAAGAAGAGGAAGAGATACCAGGGATATGGCACGTGGAGGAAAGGCCATGTGAGGACATGGCGAGATGGCAGTTATCTGTATGCCAAATGTAGCTGTTACAAGAGAAACCACTCCTCTAACACTTTGATCTTGAACATCTAGCCTCCAGAACTGTGAGAAATAAATGTCTCTTGTTGAAGCCACCCAGTCTATTATAATTTGTTATGGCAGCCCTAACGTACTCAAACACTATGCCTTTCCCAAGTGCACAGAATCCCTTTACTCCTTTTTGTAGTTGACACTAGTGTCTGGTATATAGTAGATACTGAATAAATCTTCATTAATAGAGACTCATCACACACCTCCCCTCACAGTATATGAAAGCGTTCCTAACAAATTCTGTGACGACAAACCCACTGGTTGGATAACAAGAGTCTTTTCCAACCTACCACTCCCTGAGAGGCTCCAGAATCCAGACATGTTTGGTGGCAGAAGGAGCTATAAGAAGTGCCCAGAAGGGGCTATAAGGAGTTCCTGGAAGCAGAGCAAATGATGAGAAGCTACTAGAGATATAATGGCTCCAAGGTGAACAACTCTAAAAATGTAGTAGTTGAAGGCCTACTGTGGAAGCCGAACCATTTAAAGAAACAGAGAACAGTAAGAGTGAGAAGAATTATTAATAAAACCTCACTGAAGCATGCACATATACAAGAATCCTTCCCCCCCTCAAAATAATTTCTAAACGAAAAATGTTTTCAGATTAAAATGCAAGTAAATGACTCTAGAATGAGGTGTTCAAGTTCATATGTCAAGGAAATAAGGTTTTACAGTAGATTTGTTAAAATTTGACAAAGATCAATGCCCTCTTTCTATGTTTGTTTAATATTTCTTCTGACTTAGTTTTACAGCAATGAAGATGTTGATTTGTATCCTTAATCTATGTTGAGAAACTGACTACGTATGTATCGTATATTAAGTTCCAAGTAAATCCCTTCTGAAGGCACAGCCAATGGCAAAGTTCATGTGACAGGTGGCATTCTTGGCAGTCCCTTATTGCCATCTCATTGATGGGCTCTGTGGCTCCCCTGGAACAGTTAATCTGGACTTGAGTCATTGGTATACAAGATCATTAAGGTTCTGTCTTTTAGGATTAGATAATCACTGAAGAAATAATGCAAAGAGCAGGTGGCAGTTTCATATGTCTTGGGTCATATTACATGTGAAACAACCAAAAGTGTTTTCAATTTGGTTGATAATGTTTTCAGATGTGTAGCTGTTTCTTAGAACCTTTAAGGGAAAAAAAAAGTTGTACTAGGAAGTACGTATGGAATGCTTATGTCTCCATGTTTGGAGTAAATCAAGAAACGTGTTAAAATAATGTTTACATCATGTTCCTAAGGCCAGTGAAACTCTAAACCTGGAATTGCTACTGTTAGCTGAGAATGTGCCAAGTCAAGCCAGAGATATTATGCTTTAAAGATACTGTACCTCTCAGCTTTTTGCTTGTCTTTACAGTGTAATGGCTGGACTTTCACTGGAGCACCAGTGAATTTTTTAAATCTCCCAGTGATTGGATTGAAAGACAAAGGTTTAATTTCTTAATTCAAAGTACTAGAATTCCCACTGATCTAATCTAAATATGCTCTATTATTTGTATTTATGTATACTATGTTTACAGCATGTATATCATGTATGTACTATATATACCATATATGTTTATGTATACAGAACCCTTTAGAGATATATAGTCTATGACCTATACAACTGTATGCAGCAACCTTCTTCTCATTCCCTTCTTCTGCCCCCTATAACCACAGTCTCTTAGCACTCATACTTGTATTTTTAAAAAAATTTTTGTAATGTTTTATTTATTTCTGAGAGAGAAAGAGAAAGAGAGAGAGAGAGAGAGAGAGAGAGAATGAGCATGAGCAGGGGAGGGTCAGAGAGAGAGAGAGACACAGAATCTTAAACAGGCTCCAGGCTCTGAGTTGGCTGTCAGCACAGAGCCCGGCTTGGGGCTCGAACCCACGAACCATGAGATCATGACCTGAGCCGAAGTTGGATGCTTAACCGACTGAGACACCCAGGCGTCCCCATATTTGTATATTTTTATTTGTATTTTTTTGTTTGTGTTGCAATTTCCTAAGGTTTCTTAAATCTTGCTTCATGAAGGAGTTTTTCAATTATGGTAAAATCATCATTTGGAGGGATTAACAGCTTGGAGTCATTTGCTCTCTGTCAATTACCTGAGATAACCAAACAGGTAAATAATAGCACATTTTAGAATCATAGGATTTTAGAAGTAAAAGGGACATTAGTAATGCCAAAGTTCATAATACCATAAGTAAAGTGTACTGCATTTAATTTACAACTATTAACAGTGTCTGTGTCTAATAGTCTTCATGAAGAAAACAGTGCTGTGTTTTTTTTTTTTTTTAACTTTATGGTGGTACTTTTACTCACCATAGGCTTCGTTTAAACACATTTCATTTTGTTGAGACTTCTTAAGACGATGTATTTACTCTTCATGTGACTTATATAATATCCATAAGAGGGCAGTAGAGTACCTGGTTCAGATACTAAGAAATTGTACATCATGGAATTTTTGTTTTAAAAAAAACCTTGTGATCTCAGAGTGGCTATTATCATCATATTAGATTAAAGAGGATGCTACTTTACCAGCTAACTCCTGCAGTATAGGAAAGTGATTTCTTTTCTTAATTTCTTCTTGCACTGTCAATAACAGATATTCATTCTCTCATGTAGTTTCTATCCATTAATAATAGCCAATGGTAATGTTAATAGTCATGTTGATCAAGTTAGAAGTTTATAGCACTTAAGGTTATTTAAATGTAAATATCTAAAATATTCAATCTGAGCCCATTTTTTTTTTAAATTGAGAAAGTAACAAGTATTTCTTTTTGTTTTTTTAAAATTTTTTTAATGTTTTATTTATTTCTAGGAGAGAGAGAGACAGCGTGAGCAGGGGAGGGTCAGAGAGAGAGGGAGTCACAGACTCTGAAACAGACTCCAGGCTCTGAGCTGGAAGTCAGCACAGAGCCCGATGAGGGGCTTGAACCCACGAACCGCAAGATCATGACCTAAGCGAAAGTCGGACGCTTAACTGACTAAGCCACCCAGGCGCCCCAGTAACAAGTATTTCTTAAAAAAAACAATGGGATAGATGAGTGTGAATTCAGATCCCTTTCCTATTTAACCTGTTAATTAATTGTTTAATACCAGTTTTGGTTGAATAAGATGTCTGTGCCTAATTTCTTCTGTCTGAAGCCAGAGAGATGAGCATTTTCTTAATTTCAGAATCAATATTCATATAATCATTCCCCATAGTGAAGCTGGTTCATAGCTAACATTCCCACATAGCAAGTTAACTCAGCTACAAGGAGCCCATTCAGCAACCTGCTTTATCTTAAGAGGGAGCACTGAAAAGTTGTATTGCTCAAAGATGACTTATGAGTAGTTTATTGAGCTCGTATTTAATCTTTAGAGTGCAAATCTCATACCAAAAGCATACTTCTAGGGTGTCTGTGTGGGTCAGTTGGTTGAGTGCCTGACTCTTGATATCACCTTAAGTCATGATGTCACAGTTCATGAGATTGAGTCCCATGTTGGGCTCTGTGCTGACAGTGTGGAGCCTGCTTGGGATTCTCTCTCTCCCTCTCTGCCTGTCTCTGATTTGAGCACACACATGCTCTCTCTCTCAAAATAAATAAGCATACTTCTACTTATAATGATCTAAGGTCTTTCCAAGCTCTATATTGCTGAACTTTCCTGTTTCTAAATGCTGAGATATCATGACATTGGTCTTAACTAGTGGGAACTCATAAGGCCTAGATTCTTAGAGCTTGATTCTGGAGTCATCTATTTGGAATCTAATCTATACCATTGATAGGTACATGATTCTGAACAAGGTATGTAACTTTCTTAAGCTGCTTCCCTGATCTGTTGAAAGAGGATAATAATTTTGTCTATTACATAGGGTGACTATGATAGAAAATGACCAAACAGTTATGGTATGTAGCAACAACTCAATGTTATTATTATTGCCTTTAGCATTTTATCTAGTTTCTATAAAGAAGCCTTTAGAAATAGTCTCATCTTATAGAATCTGTTCTATTTATAGAAAAATTATATTTGAAGGATCTTGCCACTATATTGTTAGGCCCCATAGGAAAAATGTGCTTCTAATTTTAGCACTGTCATACTTCAGATTATGTTGGAAATTTATTTGCCTTTATCCAACGAACATTTGGAATTACCTGTTATGGCTCTCTTTTTGCACTAGTTAGAGGGCTTACGTTCCAAATTTTACCTTATTTCTAGGAAATTTTGTGTAATTTAACTCTCCACATTTAAAAAAATCTTCTCTTAGATACATTTTCTTTCTGTTTTCTTCATCCACATTGATTAAATTTAATTGTGTAAATTTCTCAAAAGGCCTTACATTTCTTATTGGACTAGTTATAAAGTGCATTCATCCATGTAGGCAAATGAGGAAAGTAAATCTGAGTGGTTCCTGAGAACCATACTTTGTAATCTATTAGAAAGAAGGTAGTATGTGTTAACTACTGAAGACGTCACTCTGTGAGTTCTAGTAATTATGACCTCAATAAAAAGTATCACTTGATATTAAATGTCAAATATAGATCTACAAAAACATATATATATATATATAGTAGATTTAGGCAATAACACAAAGGAAACTTGAAGATTTTAAAGACTGATTCTCCCCAGTCTCTCACTCTGCATATCTGTTTATTATAAAAGTTCATTGGCTCCCTTTCATGAAGATGGCACCACAGATGAAGAAGGAAGCCCCTTTGAAGGCCATGAAAGCAGTGCTGAAAGGTGTCCACAGTCATGCAAAAAAAAAAAAAAAAAGATTTGCACATCACCTACATTTCAATGGCCCAAAACACTGTGTCTTTGAAGGCAGCCCAAATATCCTCCAATGAACACCCCCAGGAGAAGCAAACTTGTCCACTATGCCATCACATTCCCCGTGACTACTGAATCAGCCATGAAGAAAATAGAAGACAACAATATATTTGTGTTCATTGTGGATATCAAGGCCAACAAGCATCAGATCAAAAAACTCTGTGAACAAGCTCAGTGACAGTGACATGGCCAAGGTCAACACTCTGATCAGGCCCGATGGAGAAATGAAGGCACATGTTTGACTGGCTCCTCACTCTCATGCTTTGGATGTTGTCCACAAAATTAGGATCATCTCAACTGAGTCCAGCTGGATAAATATAAGTCTAAATATCTTCATCATAAAAGAAAAAGTTCACTGGTTCATAAAGTTTACAATTTAGCCCTGGCATGGCTGGAATCATACTCATGTGTAAATCCTGACAGTGCCCAGTGCTTGCTTTCTTCATATGGACAAATAGTCCCCAAACAGGGCATTGTTAATCTTTCAGTGTTTAAAATTTGTTTTGTTTTATTTGTTTTTTTGCTTCTAATTCTTTTTTTTTTTTTTTAATTTTTGAGAGAGAGAGAGAGAGAGAGAGTGGCAGGGACAGAGACAAAGCATGAGTGGGCAGAGACAGAGACACAGAATCTGAAGCAGGCTCCAGGCTGTGATCTGTCAGCACAGAGACCAACACGGGGCTAGAACTCATGAATTCCAAGATCATGACCTGAACAAAACAACCAATTGAGCCATCGGGGCTCCTAACCTTCCAGTATTAATCTGGAAGTGGTCATGCTGCTGTTTTTGGCATAGGTATCATTAGGTCACTTAGCAGTACTGTAAAGATGATATGCTGCAGAGATCATTTTGTTTGGAAAAATCAAAAGAACCTTGCCTTATGGGGTTATACCCCTGTACTGAGGGGTATTTCCTGATGATAACTCAAAGCACCCAAGTGTTTCAGACGTCATATGACTAAAGGTGCACTTATTTTCCCTTAAATTAGTAAACCTACTATTACATTGCATTTTAGGCTTTGCAACAAAGCTAATTAAGCACAAGTTCTCCTTATGGTTCACTGGAAGGTTGGGATTCAGTCCTGGCAAAATCTCCTTAATGTTCTTTGATGCTTAGCCTTCTTTGATGCTATTGGCTGCCATGTAGCATTATTGTCTTATCTTTTGAAATATGTTAGGAATGATAGTTCTCTTTCTATTGACAACACAAAGATGAGAGGCAGCAACCACGTGATACAAAATAATTTGGCTCAGATATCAAATAATTATTATTATCTTAAGAAATCTTAGGTCACTTATGCTTCCTTTCTGTTTTGTGCCTTAACTTCATTTTTTGTTCATTTTCTTATTTTAAAATCATTGCTTTCTAAGATTTACCAATTCTACTGGAAACTCCATGAGGGCAGAGGCCATGCTACCTTTTTATCTGCATTGTCTAACATCCTCTCTGGCTGTTATGAACATTTTCAGAGCCCTAAACACATCTGCTAGGTTCTCTCTTTTACCAGTGACTTCTTGCTGCTAATCACTACAATGGTTTGCTTGATGGATTTCTTTGGCCATGGGAGAATATACCCTAGATAGTCTAGAAATGCCAGAGAATTAACACCCCAGCCCTCAATCAACAGTTGGTAGGACATGATTGGAAAATATCTCAGTTTTCTCACCTTTGGTCTGGGAGAACTCTTAGATATGTTCTACACACTGTCTTCCAGTGGCCGCCAGTTCATTTGAGCCCAGTTTTCTCACAATAGTGATAAACTCATTAAAATACCTTCTGGCGTCTTCCTCTCATTTTCCGTTTCTCTTCCCTAGTCTCCTAGTATTTCCTGGGATCATCTCTCAAATAATCTACTGACACTCAAATCTTCACCTCAGGATGTACTTATGGGGAAACACAAATATTGTGTTAAATATTATGTATACTAGGGCCACAATACACACTGAATGATGGACGGATAGGCTGATAGATGAATGGGTGGTTGGATAGACATGGATGAGTTATGCCTTTGTTTAAGTTACCTTGGTGTTCCTTTTTAAAAGAAAGCTTTAGCTGGAATAGTATCCAATTAGCTAAGGCACCAATCTAAACACTTCATCTCTATTTCCTCAAAGTTATCTCCTTCCTTCGTATAATGTCAATATAAGAAAATTGAATAGCTAGATAAAACCTTCTTTGTCACAGTAACTAAGGGGGGAGAAATATGAATTGAGTTATTTTATTTTACACAGATATTTATTGAGAACTGATTTTGCACTTTGAATTTAATTCAGTGTGAAAGGACAATCTGTCAAGATATTGTCACTTTAAACTATAAGCATAATAAATCCACTGCAATTGCTATGGTGAGAAATCATTTATACATTGAGGGAAAAAAGGTGCCTCTGTTATTTCCATACATGCTGTGTTTTATTAAGGTAAAATTTGAATGGTGTTATTTCTGAAAAATTTTCTCCATTAAAAGGCACATGCTATGATTTTGTAGTTTACAGTCATAGACTCCATGATCTCTAGATCATGGAAAACAGTACTGCAATTCAATTAATACCTCTGACAATCTTAAAAGTTTTCATTTAAATTCTACTTAGTTAACATACAGTATAATATTAGTTTCAGGTATAGAATATAGTGATTCAGCAATTCTGTACATCACCTGGTGCTCATCACAAGTGTGCTCCTTAATCCCCATCATCTGTTTAACCCAGTACCTTCACCCACCTCCCTCCTGAGAACTATTAGTTTGTTCTCCATGGTTAAGATTCTGTTTCTTGGCTTCCCTCTCTCCTTTCCCTTTGCTCATTTGCTTTGTTTCTTAAGTTCCATATATGAGTGAAATCATATGGTATCTGTCTTTCTCTGACTTATTTCACCTGGCATAATGGTCTCTAGCTCCATCCATGTTGTTGCAAATGGAAAGTTTCATTCTTTTTTACAGGCTGAGTAATATTCCTGTGTGTGTGTGTGTGTACCACCTCTTCTTTATTCATCAGTTGATTGATACGTGGACTGTTTCCATAACTAGACTATTGTAAATAATTCTGCTATAAACATCGGGGTGCATGTATTCCTTTGAATTAGTGTTTTTGTATTCTTTGGGTAAATACCTAGTAGTACAATTGCTAGATTGTAGGATAGCCAATAAGGTGTTAGTATACAAAATATAAAAAAGTTATAAAGCTTAACACCGCAAAAATGAATAATCCAATAAATAATGGGCCAAAGACATGAATAGACATTTTTCCAAAGAATACATACAGATGGTCAGCATACATGAAAAGATGCTCAACATCACTCATCATCAGGGTAATGCAAATCAAAACTCTAACGAGATATCACCTTAAACTTCTGACAAGTTGTCAGAATCGCTAAAATCAACAACACAAGAAACCACATGTATTGGTGAGGATGTGGAGAAAGGGGAACCCTCTTGCAGTGTTGGTGGGAATGCAAACTGGTGCAGCCACTGTGCAAAACAGTATGGAGGTTCCTTAAAAGGTTAAAAAATATCACAGTATTTGTATGGAAAAGTTTCAGTGTAATATGTTCACTGTGACTAAAGATGAAAAATAAGATTTTAGTGCAATATCAGCAATATATACCCTGATATATTTTAAAATAACTTTTAATATTAAATTCTTGATCACCATACCTGCTGAACAGTCTTGAAGTTCAAGAACAAAATAAAACCAAAGAATTTAAGTTCTATCATTCCTAGTGTTAAAACAATAATAGCTAGAAAAGCAAAGTACATACCAATTTACAGATCTTTTTTTTTTTTTAATATTTTTTTATTTATTTCCAGGAGAGAGAGAGAGAGACAGCATGAGCAGGGGAGGGTCAGAGAGAGAGGGAGTCACAGACTGAAACAGGCTCCAGGCTCTGAGCTGGCAGTCAGCACAGAGCCCGACGCGGGGCTCGAACCCACGAACCGCGAGATCATGACCTAAGTGAAAGTCGGACGCTTAACCGACTAAGCCACCCAGGCACCCCCAGATCTTATTTTTTAACTTCTCAAGTACTATATCATAATGACCATAGTATAGCTCTAGAACCTGGTTCTAGAAAAAATAAAACTTTGGTGATTTTTTATTAGTTAACAATCTTATTATTCTAATAGCTATTATTGAAGTTTTATACCCTCATGCTTTTGTCACTTTCTCAACTAATCATTTTTTCACTTATCTTGGATCTACTCATTAAAATATAATTTAAAGGGTTGAAAATATTTTTTCAGTTATGGTTGTCCCCAACCTTAGTACACAGAATAAGAATGTCACATGCATGAAACTAGAGTCAACATTGTACTGCTATGCCTGTGGCAGACATCGTTCTAAACATTCATTTCTACTGAGAGCTCATTTTTTAAAACCTTCTCAATTTATCTCTTCTGAAATCTTTTACGAGTGAATCCAAATTGACAAAGTGATTAATTCAATTTGCCACTTTATTTTTTAAAAAAATTTTAATGGTTTTTACTTATTTCTGAGAGAGAGAGAGACAGCGTGAGCAGGGGAGGGTCAGAGATAGAGGAAGACACAGAATCTGAAACAGACTCCAGGCTCTGAGCTAGCTGTCAGCACAGAGCCCAACGTGGGGCTCGAACCCATGAACCATGAGATCATGACCTGAGCTGAAGTCAGACACTTAACCGACTGAGCCACACAGGCTCCCCCTATTTGCCACTTTAAATACATAAGTAACTGAATATAATTTCTTAAAACTGTATAATTATGTGCATATATATCTAAAATGTGTATCCACCAATATGTAGATACATATACAGCCTGTTTATCACATGTAACCACTCATATCTTATATATGCAAATGTATAGATGAATTACTACTTCTATTTCTGCCAATTTAAATATTTACCATTATCTGTAACATTTTATCAAGAGAAATATGCAATAGACAGAAATATATTTTTAGCCTCCGGCATTTATTTGAAATTTAAATAGTTTTATATTTTCATCTAATTACTATAAACACGTAATTTTAAATATTCCTAAACATATGATTTATGTTTTATTATTTTTCTTGATATATGTTTATTAATCCATTTGCAATTCTGTTAATAATAATATTTATACAATCAGAGTTATTACTATCTTCAATTTGATTATTTTAAGGGCAAATGAAAACCATTAACCATTGCCATAGCTGAGATTGGTAATTTAAGATCTGATAAATGGACTCTAGTATTTCCATTTAATTTTTGATCTAGATTAACAAAGTAAAACCACGTTCTTGAACCTAGGTGGTAGAAACGATCTCTACTGATACATTCATTCTTAAAAAAGACCCCCTTTTTTTTTTTTTACCTCCTTGAGCAGAGTAATCCTCAAGTGACATGGTAGAAAGAATGAGCTTTCTTTTGTATCTGGGTATCATTTGGTCAATTTCCCATCATCTATAACCCTGACTTCTGGAAATATCCCATTATTGGCAATAAGGTAAGTCAAAGATTTCCTAGTTCCTGGATTGCCTACTGCATATTTCAGTCTACCACTACCCCAACTGACAATATTGTCACATACATAAGACCTTTCCCCCTTTTACTTATACATACATATTTTTTATAGACCTCATTTTTTCCTAGGTCTACTATCATCATACGTTAGCTATATTAATCAATTAGTTTGAACTGAGGTGTTAATGATTAGTAATAGTTTAAACTGTCTTTATCACCTTAACCAAAAAGATGAACAAGTATAGAAATGTAAACACTGTAGAAGGCAGTGCAGTTGAAGGTGATATTTTTAAGTATTGGGTCCTTTCCTAAAGCTTGTCAAATGATTGCCTGCTTCCCCAATGTGTTTAAGCATTATCTATTATCTTGATGTTAAATTATAGAGTCACAGAGATTTAGAACTAGAAATTACCCAGGGAGAAATCAATTCATGAGTAGCAAATAAGCAACACTTGATCTGCCAAGTCCTTACCCTTTGCTCCATTCTTACTTGCTGAGCTGTGACACAAGCTCACAATCTATTTCAGCATAAAGCACCAAGCAGCGTTTTCCAACCTACCATTATTGGCATTTGGTGTGAAAATGATTTGTCATTCTGGACTTAATCCACTTCCTTATTTTCACACATGAAACAAAGAGGGAGTAATGCAGTTGACCAAGACCACACAGCCAGTTGAAGAACAGGAAAGAAGTCTATTCTTTCCCGACATGTTCACCTTCACGACATATGTATGTAGTGTATCACACAATCAATTGTTCATATCTGGATTTAGTAAAAGAGCATCAATTTGATAAAAAAAACAAAAACAAAAAAAAACTGCTTCTATAATTTTGCCCCTAAAGGGAAGCGACAGCTCAGTTCCTGAGTGAAACTGAGGCTTAATCAAGAATGGAACCTGTATTTCTTAACACTCCATTTCATAACACTTCAGAACTTTCACCCCTTTCTGAGAATGGGACTCATGTCTCTTGATCTTCTGTGCGTAGTTTTCTCCCTATGTCCCCTAGGGTTGTTGTTTTAAATCACATCTGCATATATCCAGCCCTCATATATAAAAACAAAGCTAAATCTGAAAATAACCATACTAAGCCCTAATGTTTATATAACTGTTATAATTATAAAGTATATTAATAAATGATTTATATAAATTGGTAATATTTGTAAAGACAATTTTGTTTATCAGTTAGAAATAGTGACTGGTGCAATTAGTAAACTTACTGCCCACTCTTACCTTTTTTTTATGTCCTGTAAACATTCTATGCTCTGTAAAATTTTTCTGCATTATTTCTTCACTTTGGTATAAAATTACTAATTACTGAAAGATTCCTTGTGGTTGTCTCCTATTTATTTTAGTTTCCCCGAGTATAAAATTCAGAAATTATTTTATTTATAATTTATTCAAAAGAGAAACTTAATTTTGCAGTGAACGCTAATCAGATACAGGAATAATGAATAATGCCGTATTAAACAATAGCCTTAACCATTTCTAAATTCAGCAAACTGCCACTTTGGTTGAATTTGCATGTTAATTTGCAGTACATTTATTAGCTTTTAGCTGCACCGTCTTGACTGCTCTTTATCAGTATTCAAGTCAAGTGAATTTGGTTGCAAGCCTTTCAGGTTACGGTAAATGTCTAAGCTGTATTACTGTAGTCAACTTTTCTATTTTTTATGACTGAGGTGGATTTGATGAGATTAGGCAAACCAACATTAGAACCAAATGTAGCATCTCCCATGCTTTTCCCTGGTCAGTAGTGTTTTCTATCCTGTAAACCTAGTCTGTGACTCTAAAAACAACAGAACAGTAGGTTAACTCCCCGCTTCACTGTTCAGGTTTTCATGAAACTCTTAAGCAAAAGCATTTGGAAAATTGTCAGAAGAAATAAAAGAGAATTAAATAAAATTTGATCTGATTCCTGTTACTTTTTATGGATTAAAGACTACCATCTACCATCACTGTAAAGGTCTAACAACAAAACCATTTGTTGAATTCAGAGTCACTGCAAGGAAATATAGAAGGAATCAGTAGTGGTTGAATAGAAGACTAACAGAGTAAACTAAAAAAGGCACCAAATAGTGCCCAACCCGAGTTGTAGATGACTTCTATGTGGCCTTTTCACAGTCCTGAACATTATGACTTCTGGTGATTGCCTCATCATGTGCATTCCCCAGGAGTTTGAATATCCCTGCAGCGGGACCCTCTTTCTGCAGCGGCTAAGCCACGTGTCCTCGGTCTGATTACTGCTCTGCCTGCATCTGTTAAGGCTTACTAAATTGAAGCTCTCATACATATTTAGCAAATTTAGATGTACCAAGTTCACAGTCAGGACAGATTTCTACCTTCTAGATATTCCTCATCTTTTCTTAAATTATTCCTAAGTAAATAGAGCTGTTTACAGACTCCTTTTCACATTCAGAATGTATAAACCAGTCTCCTGAGATTACGAAAAGCCCCCATGGAGCCCCACTGTGTCACTGCTTTAGTTTGAATATTCATCCAATTTAGGTTAAATTCTTATAGCAATGTTAGTCTCACTCTCTGAATTTATATCATTTTAATCTGCCTTTAAAAACGATACCAGAGTAGCCCTTCCCAAACAACCTGATGAAACTATGCACCACAGCCCAAAAGTCTTCACACTGCTTTGCAAAATCATCTAAGGAATCCGTTTCAGATTTCTGGTCCTCATGTACAAGACTCTCCCACAAGTCTAGCGTTTCTCGACAACCATATCTCTTGCTCTAATCCCATCATCAGTACTTAAGCCCCTTATTATATCTGTATTTCTCTTGGTGTTATTTCATATTCCCTTCACTTTAAGTTCTTTGGGAAAAACCCTATCGTTTTGTCTCTAGCCCCATCCATCCGGAAAATACATATTTGCTTTCAAAATTTGCTTCAAAAGAATTTTCTCTAAGATGGATTCTTTCTACTATCCAAGAAGAGACTGTAACACATTCCTCAAAAGCTCAAGCTTTACTGTATATATATTTCTGTAAGTAAGTAGCTATGACATACTAGGGATTTATATTACATGCCTATACACAGGATGGTATCTACTATTTATTCTTATGTACCCATATTTTTGTAATGTGCGGCATACACTAGGAGTCAATAAATCACTATTGAGTGAAGGAGTGTAAATGACTGAATGAATGGATGAATGAATGAATATGTGGGCTTGGGCCTCTGGATAAGCCATCCTTCCAAAAGAGTTGCTTTGGTTATCTATAGCTCCAGGCAGCAGAAGTCAAGTAGTTTCCTTTCCTGTTGAGTATACATCAATGATGTTGTGGTTTTAAGGGTGGAGACTAATAATAGCTACTATGTGTGTAAGACTTTACCCTGTGGGAGTATCATCAGTTAATGCTTTTCATATTTATCTTATTTGGACTTTCAAGCAACTCTTTCTAAATTACAGTAAAACCTTTGTTTGCAAGCATAATTTACTCTGGAAACATGCTTATAATCCAAAGCACTTGCATATTAAGGCAAATTTCAAGAACCATTGGCTCGGTTGTGATCATGTACTACTCATATTGCAAGACTTCATTTACTTATCAAGTTAAAATTTAGTAGAAATAGGGGCGCCTGGGTGGCTTAGTCGGTTGGGCGTCCGACTTTCGCTTAGGTCATGATCTCGCGTTTCGTGGGTTCGAGCCCCTTGTTGGGCTCTGTGCTGACTGCCAGCTCAGAGCCTGGAGCCTGTTTCAGTCTGTGACTCCCTCTCTCTCTGACCCTCCCCTGTTCACGCTGTCTCTCTCTGTCTCCTAGAAATAAATAAATCATTTTAAAAAAACATTTAGTAGAAATATTTGCTTATCTTATGGAACACTCGCAGAACAAGTTACTCACAGCCTAAGGTTTTACTGTATATCCATTTCATAGGTAACAGCTCAGGAAGGTAAATAACTTTGCTAAAGCCACTCTGATAAAGAATTGCAAAGCTTCAACTTGAACTCCAGTTTGCTCAACTACAGAAGGCTTAGCTCATAACAGAATGTGCTAATTTGGCAATCATTCCATGGTGACTGGGATCCAAAATGTATCCAGTCATTTGAATGTTCCTATCTCTGTCCCTGTTAAGCTATAGCTTCATTTCACACCCATATTCCTTCCCTCTTAAGGAATTTTATGCCTTGACAGACCATGCAAAAGAACCTCCATTATACTTGTAGCTACTGCTGAAAATCACCTCTTGGGAGAAAACCACACATTTGATAGCTGTTCTGACCAAAGGTATGGATTAAAATGAAAGGGAAAATGCTACTAAATATAAAGCAAAATAAAAAGAAAGAATCTTCTATTATATCAAGTTTATTATGCAAACACGATTATTATTTATTCTTTATGGAAGTATTCACATAGACTGGCATTATTAATATTATACTACATAAGTATATAAAACAACATACATTCACATAACTGGCATTATATAGCACATGTACAGAAGAACTGTATTCATATTTTACCAATCATTTGCAATTAGCTGTTAATAGCTTAATATGTTTAATGTATATTTTTGTAATAGGTATATATTATTTTTCTAATTTAAATATAGTTATGAATTTACATTTCTTAAAATAGTCACCTCATGTTAGATTCCAATTTACACATAAAATCTACTATAGTTGATCCCATTTTATTTTATTTTATTTTATTTTAATTTTTTTTATGTTTTTTTTTTATTTCAAGGAGAGAGAGAGACAGCGTGAGCAGGGGAGGGTCAGAGAGAGAGGGAGATACAGACTCTGAAATAGGCTCCAGGCTCTGAGCTGGCAGTCAGCACAGAGCCCGATGCGGGGCTCGAACCCACAACCGCGAGATCATGACCTAAGCGAAAGTCGGACGCTTAACCGACTAAGCCACCTGGGTGACCCAATCCCATTTTATTTTTAAAAATTTATATTTAAGGAGTGCCTAGGTGCCTCAGTCAGTTAAGCATCCAACTCCTGATTTCGGCTCACGTTATGATCTCATGGTTTGTGAGATTGAGCCCTGAATCAGGGCTCCATTAGCATGGAGCCTCCTTGGGATTCCTCTCTCTCTTTCAAAATGAATATGTAAATACTTAGTTAGCTGACCCATTCTGTGAAGAACGAGTGTCCAAACCACCAATTTAAAGGATCATTGTGACTCACAGTCTAAATAATCTTGATCCAAACTGGTCAGGCTTCCAAGCATCAGGTAAGTTACAGAGCAAGCTATAGATCAAGGTGGGTCCTATGAAGTCATTTGAGGCCACTGGAAGATGGTTCCAGTTGCAGGGTTTAGGACCAACCAAACCAGGCAAGTGGTCAGGCCCCCAGGAAGCTGAGTTCAAGTTCAGGGATGGGCTTGCGGGAATTTGTATTAAAGCAAATACACAGGGCCTGTTGAGAGACTGAAGCTAATAGGGGCCTTAGAGCAGACACTCAGGAACTGAAGTGACACCAGAAGAAAGGACAGCAAACACTGAACACTCCTGGAAATTCAATTTAGAGGATCTTGATATGCTGCCCATTCAGATTTTCCCTGTGACTAAGACTGAGCCTGTAAATCACCGTTTTTTAGTTCTTTCAGCTGGACCCAGAATGACAATCACTAACAACAGGCTGACCATGTCTCAGTTTCTTCATCTGTCAAATGGGAAGAATAAGTGTCCCCACTGCGTACAAATTTTGTGTAGAATAAGTAATGTGTTAAGTGCTTAGGTTTGTTATTTCAAAATTTCATTATTTTTGATGACCAGTTCTTTATAACCTGATGTTGATACCAGTGGTTTTCTTTCGTTCAGGGAGCTGGTGAGAAGAGCCCAGAGGGCTTTTTGTAACTGCAGATATCTGGGCTCCACTCTAGTCCTATTGAATTAGAATTTCTCAGGCTGACATCTGAAGATCTCTCTTTTTCAGGCATTTCCAGGTGTGAGGGATCATGTAAAGAATGATTAATCAGGTGATAGTGACATTTTTTTTTTTACCAAAAATTATTTATGATTATTTAAAGTAAAACAAAAATATTATTTATGATTATTTAAGGTAACACAATTATAATAGATGGATACTATTCAGTTAGATAAGTTCACAGTTTTTAGAATTGAAATAACTACTAAACTAGTCTGGAAAAAAAAAAGACTATGTAATTAGCACTGAGTTTAATTTTCTTAGGTGTGTTACAGTGTGCTTTTGGGCCCTTGAATTCATTTAGAGAAAACTTAATTCTGATGATACCATTTTATGATTCTGATATGCAGAAGATAATAATCCTGCCTTTCACCCACAGCCCTTCTACATGCAAATGAATGAATGAATCAATGAAGCAATGTCTGAGAATACATTGTGAACATGACTGCTTATTCCAGTTTCCAAATCTCTTTGTCAAAGAATTTATTTTTATTGTTGAAACAGAGTTCAGTTTCAAATATATCAGCACTTTAATATTCTGAACCTCTTCACTTCTCTCATAATACTGGGTCAGTATAAAGATACCGTGGCAAGTAGCAACAGATTTGAGTAAAACATCCACAATTCTTCAGCACCCCTTTCAGTTATACTGGCAACCACTGGGTGCCCTGGAGAAAATCTCCTTTAGTTAATTCACTCAAGTTCATTGACTCTTTTTTTTCCTTCCAGACAATATACTTTCAGGCAGTATGCCTTGTGGCACAGAATATGATTCATACCTGCTAGATAGGGCAATTTATCTCTCATAACAATGCTTTATTTTCTACTGCTTTTGATTGCAACAATTTTTCTTTCTTGTGTGGGTGGAAAGAGACTAACAGCTTTGGGGTCATTTTTATGCCACCGTCTTATGTTGTAGTTTTTATGTAGAATGCAATATTATTTCATAATTCTAAACAATGAAGAAACAAAAACATCACCAAGAAGTACACATTCCAACATGACCTGCCTGCCAAGCCCAGGGGGTTGTAAAATATTGAATGAAACATTTACAGTCAGTGAAAAAGGAGAAATCACTGGGTTAAAAAAAATGAGTCCAAGCATCCTAATGCTACCTGCAGAAGAACGTCATTATTCTTCCTCTAAAGCAGGGCAATGACAAGAATCAACAAAGTAGATTATAGTGAACAAGTCATAAAACATCATCTTTTTTCAAACAGTCTTTGATAGCAGGACACACTCTCAGTGAATTTTAGTGCACGTGAAAGCTAGGAGTGATGGCACTCTACAGAGGCTGCCATATGTAGGAACAGAGAAGGTTTCCACAGATCATCTGCTGGAATCCATCATAGACGTGATGGCAATCCCATTGGCAGAAATGCATTTTACATATAGGCTGGACCAGTTTGTTTCCAGTTTGAAAATACATGGACACCTTTTACAGGAAAACCTAGAAAGGCTTTTACAGACCTCTTTCCCTCTCTGAGGTAGGCACATTATTTTTTTAAATATGATTTTTATATATTAAATATATTACATATGTATATATGCCATATATATTACATAATATATGGTAGACATTAATTACAAATGAATACGTTCTCAGTGCTGCTAGCTTTTATATAATAAGCCACAACTGATTTACCTATTCAATTCAAATAAACTTTAAAGCCATACAATTCAAATTAATCATGTTAATTTAATAGAATGAATGTTAGTGTTTGGTAAAGATGGGATTATCCTGGGATGCCTGGGTGGCTTAGTCGGTTAAGCGTCCGACTTTCACTTAGGTCATGATATCGTGGTTCCTGGGTTCGAGCCCCGCGTCGGGCTCTGTACTGACTGGCAGCTCAGAGCCTGGAGCCTATTTCAGAGTCTGTATCTCCCTCTCTCTCTGACCCTCCCCTGCTCACGCTGTCTCTCTCTCTCCTAGAAATAAATAAAAATTAAAAAAACATAAAGATGAGATTATCCCTTTTAATGTGAAATTACCCCTCATAACTGTGCTGAGGCATAGTTTGATATTCTCACACGAGCCATTTGAGGACTTAATTTTACTCCCAATTGTTTCTGGTTGTGCTATGGCAAGATTGTTATACCATCAGTGATGTTACTTGACCTTCACACGGTACCAATATGACTGCAAACACCAACCCAAATGTGGGCACTGAAATTCAGTTTTAATTTTGTGGATTATCGAAATGCAAATAAGCTGTTGAAGAAAAAATCACAGAAGAGCTTTCTTGACACCTTGAGATCACATCTTTACACTCAGTTTGGGAAACAAAGAGGTTGACTGAGACACAAGTTTATCAAAATCACCAAATTATCAATATAGCCTGTAGGGCAGCTCTGAGTAGACGGAGAGTATTGAGTAGAATGTGGGGCATATATTTGCTTTGTAACTATATGATTTCATTCCCACTTTTTTCCTAAACATCTACTGAACATTTGCTGTTCCAGGCAAAATGGCAGGCAGTGATGAGATTGTGATTATTTACTTTATTTTATTTATTTTGAGAGGGAGAGAAAGAGACAAAGAGAGAGAGACAAAGAGAGGAGAGAGAGAGAATCCCAACCAGGCTCTGCACTGTCACTGCCAGAGTGGAGCCTGTCATAGGCCTCGAACTCAAAACCGAGAGTTCATGGCCTGAGCCCAAGAGACGGGTGCTTAACCGATGGAGCCACCCAGAGTCCCCAAGATCGTGATAATTTAGATACGACCCTTGTCTTCAAGAGTTTGCCAGGAGAGACAAATACAGATTCTCACAAATGAGTCCAGTGCAAGTGTTAGTGTATCACAATAAACCACAGAAATGTGTGTAGAGTGCCACTTTTCTAGAGTGTGTGTAGAAGTACACGATTTTTCTTAAGTCTCATAGCTAGTGAGGATTTGGACATCAGTCAAAATACCCTCACAGTTTAAGGATGAGTTAAGGTCCTTTTCTTTTCTTTTCCTTTTCTTTCTCTCCTCAGTTTTCCTAGTGTCAGGGTACATTTTTCTTGTCTCTGCATGTTCCTTGTTTGGTCAGTGACACCAAAGATGTTGCTCACTTTCTGAGGAAGTTCTCAGCACTTGAAAGCCAGCCTCCTGTGGTTTTAAATATGTTTTGAGCAAATATATTGTACATTGATGGTTAGTAACATGAGAGATTGGGAATTGGTTTAGTGTAACCATGAAATACAGTGATTCCTACGGGGATACTTTCACTATCTTATCAACTTTAGACTCATCATTTCTCTTTTGGTTTCTTCACCTTTCAAATAGCAATAAAAATAAAGCATACTATATATCTGGTAACTAGAATGAAATGAAATCATGAGTGTAAAGTGCTTCGCATGTGTCTGGCAAATATCAAGTGCTTCCATAAACACTGGCTTGTGGAAGAAGTACTACCTGCCCTTAATGACAAAGTAGCTAAAAGGAATTCCCCTGGTAGAAAACACAGGCAGGTTATCTCTCTTGGTTATTAATCCTTGGGCATTTTGACTTCAAAAAGAGAAATTAATGTGATTGATGCTTTTCTTTCATATCAGGACTACATATCCTTGTTGATGTACTTTTTAATTTTTATTCTATTAGGAAAAAAACCTAATGTGGTATGATGGAAAGGTAGCAGGATGTTAGATCCCTTAGAACTTGATGTTTTTAGAAACTCAATTTGTCTACTACCTTATTCTGTTATTTTGAGTGAATCATTTTGCTTCTGTGAGCTTGGCTTACTCATTTGTAAAATGAAGTCAGTAGTCATAAGATGATTTAAAATGTGTCCTTGGAGTCATTCGAAGATTCCCAAGAAGTGTACATTTTTTGATAATTGATTTCATCTTCTTTTTGGTCTGCAACTTATGGGTCCAAGAACACTGCTGACTTGGTATGTTTCTTTTGCCAAAGAATTTTTTCTGTGGTTTGTAGCTGAACTGATACTTTACAAAACTTACATATGCCTATTGTTTTTGTTTGCTTGTTTGTTTGGATGTTTTTTAGAAGTGATAGTTGGTAAAATTAAACATGTCCATTTCTATTCTGGTGTTGCCAGTCTCAGTACTATATAAATAGATCTTATAGGGAAACAGTTCCCTCTGGGTGTAATAATATGTTTTTCTCAGATATTTGGATTACTGTTAAACCCTACATCTATTGTTTATTACCAGTGTGACAATAGAGATGTTACTTCTCCTCTTTAAAAGCACCGGGCACACAGGCTGGCATATAATACCTGCTCAGTGAACTGATATCCCTTTGGTTTGTATTTTTACCAGCATCTTATATACACACTCAAAGGAGGTTTAGATAGATAGATAGATAGATAGATAGATAGATAGATAGATAGATTTCTTTATATATTTTGTTTTATACTTTGCTGTAAGTTAAGCATTTTTATTTTTTAACGTTTATTGAGTGAGAGAGATTGAGAGAGAGAAAGAGAGAGAGAGAGAGAGAGAGAGAGAGAGAGATCTGAAGCAGGCTCCAGGCTCTGAGCTGTCAGCACAGAGTCTGACACTGGGCTTGAACTCATAAACTGTGAGATTATGAACTGAACTAAAGTTGGATGTTCAACTGACTGAGCCACCCAGGTGCCCTTAAGGTAAGCATTTTTATTCATTACTTAATGGTGAATTTTGGTGCTTTTCTAAACTCCCAAATGTATTTTGAAGACTGCTAGAAAAGACAATAGATTATTGATTTTTGTAAATGTTTTAGTCCAAATAAATCATGATTTATGAGCATTAAGATTCAACAGTATCTCATTTTCTCTAATTTCTATAACTTCAAGCTAATGTACCTCAGAAACCAGAGTATTAAAAGCTTTTGGATAGCTCATTTATAATAGGCCCATGTATTACAGTGTAAACTTGAGTATTTGTATCCAGTAAAGTATTGTCTGACTTCACATTTACTGTTTCACATTTTATACCTAAAATCTCTACCACAACTCTCAGAATCTTATCATTTCTACAAATATTTTAAAAACAGGCATTTAGGGCACCTGGGTGGCTCAGTCGGTTAAGTGTCCGACTTCAGCTCAGGTCAGATCTCATGGTTCGTGGGTTCGAGCCCCACATTGGGCTCTGTGCTGACAGCTCAGAGCCTGCAGCCTGTTTCAGATTCTGTGTCTCCCTCTCTCTCTGACCCTCCTCTGCTCACACTGTCTCTCTCTTAGAAATAAATATAACATTAAAAAATTTAAAAAAATTTAAATAAATAAATAAATAAAAACAGACATTTAATATTGGAAAAAATTTTTTTTTCCCTAGGAGAGAGAGAGAGAGACAGCGTGAGCAGGGGAGGGTCAGAGAGAGAGGGAGTCACAGACTGAAACAGGCTACAGGCTCTGAGCTGGCAGTCAGCACAGAGCCCGACACGGGGCTCGAACCCACAAACCGTGAGATCATGACCTAAGCGAAAGTTGGACGCTTAACCGACTAAGCCACCCAGGCGCCCCATAATATTGGAAATTTTTAATGAGGGGTATTTACCAGAACATTTGTTTCATGATGTAGCATTTTAAGAAACTCTACAACAGACTCTAATATGTTTATTCTTGTAGCATATATATTTATTTTTTAAAAATTATTTTATTATATAATTTTTTTTATTTTAGAGAGAGAGAGTGCAAGTGGGGGAGAGGGGCAGAGGGAGGGGAGAGAGAGAGAGAGAGAGAGAATCCCCATTTCCATGCACATTGCAGTGCCTGACTTGTGGCTTGATCCTATGACCTTGGGATCATGACCTGAGTTGAAATCAAGAGTGGGGCACTCAACCAACTGAGCCACCCAGGTGCTCCTAGTACATGGTTCTTATTTCCACTCATTGTCAGTGTAATCACTGGGCTTCTGGGCTTTCCACAGACTCCAGTCAGAATACCTTTGATGCTTTGGGGTTTCCTTACACTCCATTCATCTACTGGTGCTTTTCCTATGCTTCAAGGCCCACTGCAAGTCCAGTGCCTCCAAAAGCGTGGGAATGCTGTTTGCCTTAGCATTTATTCTGTGTGGAATATGAGGGATTATTTCCATTCGCATTCAATTAGATTTAGCACTTAAATTATTTTGTCAGTCTTTTTTTTTTTTTTACAAATAGTTTATTGTCAAATTGGTGTCCATATAACACCCAGTGCTCATCCCCACAAGTGCCTTCCTCCGTGCACCTCCTCCCCTTCCCCCCACATCCATCAGTCCTCAGTTTTTGTCAGCATTCAAGAGTCTCTCATGGTTTGCCTCTCTCCCTTTCCCCTACCATTTCCCCCTTTCTTCTCCTCCATGTTCCTCAGTTAAGTTCCTCCTAATCCTCCTATACGTGCAAACATATGATATTTGTCCTTCTCTGCTTGACTTATTTCACTCAGCATAACACCCTCAAGGTCCATCCATGTTGCTCCACATGGCCAGATTTCATTCTTTCTCATTGCCATGTAGTATTCCATCATATAGATAAACCACATCTTTGCACAAAAACAGACACATAGACCAATGGAACAGAATTGAGAACTCAGAGCTGGACCCAAAGGTATACAACCAACTAATCTTTGACAAAGCAGGAAAGAATATCCAATGGAAAAAAGACAGCCTTTTGAACAGATGGTGTTGGGAGACCTGGACAGACAGCAACATGCAGAAGAATGAAACTAGATCATTTTCTCACACCATGCACAAAAATATTTTGTCAGTCTTTTTAAGCACTGGTCATCCACTCACAATTTTCCTATACCTTTCCCAACCTTGCCAGATAATTCTGTCCTCCCCATTCTCAATTCCTCTATATCAAGACTTTGAGACAAGCTAAACAATATTGCTTGTTCAGGTTAATTGCTATCAGTGTAACATTCTGATCATTAATTGCAGGTCACATTCTTTTTAAGCACATAAAAGTTCTCTGTATTATTCATATTTATTTATTTTATTCACTTATCATTCATATTGGTCTGCTTCCTTTCTCCTGGACCACTTGTTTATCCCAAACCTTTAGTGCTTTCCTCAAGTCACTAGTCCGCTTGCACAGAGGGTGTTCACATAGATGTGTTTAAACGTGTATGCACACCTACCATGATAACAATGGTAGAACACTGTGCATACTACTTTGCTGTTTGTTCTTTCACTTAGAAATTATTATAAACATTTTCCATGTCATCTGACATAGTAGTGTGAATACTTTTGTCTGCTTAGCATTCTAATATTTAGGGATACTATATTGTATTTAGGTTTTCCTCTGACTTTAAACAAGCTGAATTTGTCTTGTTCTTTTCTTTCTATCATCTTCTGTTACAAGTAGCACCGTAATAAACATCCATAATAACTTCTGCACAACTCTAATTGTGCCTTTAATATAGATTATTCAAATGGAAATTGCTGGCTTAAATAGTATGTGTTAAAAACCTTTGGTAAGACTTTTTTTCCAGGATTTTTTGCCCAGCTGAATTATCTGTCTCCTATTTTGTTACTCTGTTACTAACACTGACTGTGACCCTTTTATTTTTATCTTTCTTATTTCCTAGTCAAAATATATAGTCTTTATTTAGCATATATTTTTTTAATTAAGAAAAATTTTTAAATTTTTTAAATTTATTTTTGAGAATCAGAGAGAGACAGTGCAAGCAGGGGAGGGTCAGAGAGAGAGAGAGATACAGAATGTGAAACTGGCTTCAGGCTCTGAGCTAGCTGTCAGCACATAGCCTGATGCAGGGTTCGAACCCATGAACCGTGAGATCATGACCTGAGCCGAAGTCACATGCTTAACCAATTGAGCCACCCAGGCGCCCCAGCATGTTTTTTGTTTGTTTGTTTGTTTGTTTGTTTGTTTTTAATGACAAAAAAGACTGGACAGTTTTTGTGTGGTTACTCAGTATGTGACATTTCCCCTCATGGCATTTGCACCCATGACTTCATGACAAGTTCAGATGAGGACTGTCTGATTAGAAAATAGAAAGCTTGAAACTCTGTATTTGGTGTTAGCAAGATGACTGTTCTTAGAGGGACTTATTTTATTATTTATTATTTTTTATTTTGTGTTTATTATTTTGAGAGAGATAGAGCACACAAATGGGAGAGCGGCAGACAGAAAGGGAGAGAGAGAATCTTTCTTTTTTTTCTTTTTTTAAAAGATTTTTTTTTAAATATTTTTATTTATTTCTAGGAGAGAGAGAGAGAGACAGCATGAGCAGGGGAGAGTCAGAGAGAGGGAGTCACAGACTGAAACAGGCTCCAGGCTCTGAGCTGGCAGACAGCACAGAGCCCGACGTGGGGCTGGAACCCACGAACCGCGAGATCATGACCTAAGCTAAAGTCGGATGCTTAACCGACTAAGCCACCCAGGCGCCCTGAGAATCTTTCTTAACCAGGTGCCATGCATGGAGCCTGATCTGGGGCTCTGTCTCACAACCCTGAAATCATGACCTGAGCCAAATCAAGAGTCCAACAGTAACTGACTGAGCCACCCTGGCACCCCTCACAGAGATTTCTAGAAGGTGGTTAAACACTTAATGTTTAAATCAATATCTGATTACCCTTATACAGTTAGCATGGTTTCTTTCATAGAATTGGAGGAAAATCTTCCCCCGTTTCAAATTCTTTCTTTTCTTAAGCCCTGAGTTGATAAAGTTTTTTAAAAAACATTCTCTGTAATTCATACAACCATCCATGTATTTATAGTTCTTGCACTTTCCTAAAGTATTTGACTTGGTCTCACTACTCTCAGAACAACCGAGTTACATTAAATGGTCACTTTCTTTCATTCTAATGTTTTCTGGTACCTCACATACACTCCCTGGATGTCACCCTAACCTCGGTGTAGCTAGGAGTTTAGGACATTCTTGGAAAAGTTCTCCGGTTTTTAATGGCTGTTGCTCAACATTGGCATGCTCCTTGTCCAAGCTCATCTGATCTTCTAAAGAAGGGCACCTCCAGTATCTCCATGTTACTGTGGGCAAGAGATACTATTGTTCTTCCCATCAAGGTCATAATAACTCTAAGGCCCTCTATCAAAGCTCTGACTTTCTAGGGGTATCTGGATGAAATTGAGGTTCCTAGTACACAGAATTCTTTCTGGTGACAGCACACCTGATACTATAAATTATTTCAAGTATAATGCTTCTCTTTTACTTCTCCAAGCACATATTCCCTTCTACTCAGAGATAACTTGGCATAATTTCCAACATGTGAACCTACAAAAATCACAACACTAGCTTTTATTTCCTGGCAGGTAAGAGTGGAGACACAAGCAAACCTAGTTCTCTTATTTCACATTTTATCACAGTGAAAAGAAGCCAAATAGAACATCTTCCAATATTCTGGTTAGAAAACTGCTTAGCTAGATTTGAATTCATTAGGAACATTTCCTACTTTGTAGAACAGTGCAAGAGATCGTTTTGTCAATCTTTCTGCTGACTTCCTCCAGCTTCCAATAACATTTTGCTTATTTTCCTTTAGGTCCTAACCAATTTTATTTATGTCCTTGCTTCCTCATGCATCTTAGGCTTCCACTAACAGTCTCTTCAAGGCCCTTTTTCTTGGAGGACTCCTCTAATATACATTTATGTTTCTATTTAACAAGATTTAAAGACAGAACACAATGGTGCAATACCCACAAATTTCTGAGTAGGAGAAAAAAAACACAACGAGAACTTAAGAACAAAATACCTAGCCCAAGTTATTATTCAAGTATAAAGGCGAGATGCATGCATTCTCAAATATTCACAAACTCAAAGAGGTTTCTATGAAAAACAAAAAACACACTACTACTTGGCATCAAAATACAACCGAAAGATGAATGAGATAGTTATCTCAAAAGGGAAATGATCAATAGAATATTTAATGCCATAAGACATTAGAGCAGTGGCTTCATGTGTAAAGGAAACAGATATGACAGACACATTTTAAAATACGAAAGGACTTGGGGAATTCAACAGCAGTAAGCCTTTTATTACAAAAAAATTTGAAAATAAAATCCAGTCTACTCCTTTATTAAAGATTTAAAGTGTTAAACTAAAACCCGTGTAGACATTGGGGTACTGGTTTTCCTATGATGGGCATGGCTTGTAAATGGAAGAAAATAGATGAGTTTGGGGCTATTTGCAGTGATAGAAATGCTCTGTTTCTTGAGTTGTCTGAGTTTTTATAGTGGGTATGGTTGTCTGATTTTTTTTTAGTTTATAAACACTTACAAAGTGTAATATTAATATATGTATGCTTTACATATATTACATCTCAATAAAATTTTGTTTAGAAGTCATATTAATATAGAACTAAGCCTAAGCAGCTATGGGAATTATAGAACATAATTTAAGTGTTATTAAGCCTTGTGCACTTGGGTGGCTCAGTCAATTGAACATCTGACTTTGGCCTAGGTCATAATCTAGCCATTGTCAATTTCGAGCCCTGTGTTGGGTTCTTTGCTGATGGCTCAGAGCCTGGAATCTGTTTCAGATTCTGTGTCTCCCTCTCTCTCTGCTCTTCCCCCACTCGTGCTCTGTCTCTCTCTCTCAAAAATAAAAATAAAACATTGAAAAAATTAAATGTTACTAAGCCTTGAAAAAATAAAAATAAAATGAATAATGAGAGTAATATAAATGGGAATTAGGAAAAAAGTAGGTAGAAGGACATAGTTGAATGCTTGATAACTTTCATTTTCTGTTCATAATGGGTTGTCAATTGATATAATGGATGAGAATAAATTATTGTTATAATCATAAACTTTTCAACCTATTAGTATTTTTCCAAATGTTTTGACTCATAAATGAACCTTATAATATTATCCTTTGTGGAAAAAATATTTATCTGAAGCTCAGCAATTATATTTATTTTACTTTGATTTATTTTACTTTTGGTAAAATCAAGTAAAATAAATAGCATGCACTATTTAAATTATATTTTATTAAATTGTTTATAACTATGTATCTAACAATAGTATACCCTTAATTTATATCCATATGTAAATTGATATCTAGATTGATTTTTATATATTAAAAGACTATATGAGTTTTAGATGGTGGGTGGTTTGCTCTTTTTTTTTAATGTTTATTTTTGAGAGAGAGCACACATATGGACTTGCGTGCAAGTGTGGGAGGAAGGCGGAGAGGGAGGGAGAGAGAGAGAGGAGGACAGAGGATCCAAGGCAGGCTCTGCACTAACAGCAGAGAGCCCAATGCAAGGCTCAAACTCACGAACCTTGAGATCATGACCTGAGCCGAAGTCAGACACTTAACCGACTAAGTCACCCAGGAGCCCATGTGTTTGCTCTTTTTAAAAGAAGTGTATTTCATTTTTACAAAGAATAGTATAACATGCAGAAATTGGTTACATTTTTATACACCAATAATGAAGCAACAGAAGGAGAAATCATGAAACTGATCTTATTCACAATTGCACAAAAAACCATAAAATACCTCAGAATAAACCTAACCAAGGATATAAGAGATCTGTATGATGAAAACTATAGAAAACTTATGAAGGAAACTGAAGAAGACACAAAGAAATGGAAAAACATTCCATGCTCATGGATAGGAAGAATAAATATAGTTAAAATGTCATTACTACCCAAAGCAGTCTACACATTCAATGCAATCCCAATCAAAATTGCACCAGCATACTTCTCAAAACTAGAACAAACTATCCAAAAATTTGTATGGAAACACAAAAGACCCCGAATATCCAAAGTAATACTAAAGAATAAAACCAAAATGGGAGGTATCACCATCCCAGACTTTAGCCTCTACTGCAAAGCTGTCATCATCAAGACAGTATGGTATTGGCACAAAAACAGACACATAGACCAATGGAACAGAATTGAGAACTCAGAAGTGGACCCAAAAGTATACAGTCAACAAATCTTTGACAAAGCAGGAAAGAATATCCAGTGGAAAAAAGACAGCCTCTTTAACAGATGGTGCTGAGAGAACTGGGCAGCAACATGCAGAAGAACGAAACTAGATCATTTTCTCACATCATACACAAAAATAAACTCAAAATGGATAAAGGACCTGAACGTGAGACAGGAAACCATCAAAACGCTAGAGAAGAAAGCAGGAAACAACCTCCTTGACCTCCACCACAGCAATTTCTTATTTGACACATCCCCAAAAGCAAAAGAATCAAGAGCAGAAATAAACTGTTGGGACCTCATCAAGATTAAAAGCCTCTGCACAGCAAAAGAAACAATCCATAAAACTAATAGGCAACTGACGGAATGGGAAAAGATAGTTGCAAATGACATATCAGATAAAGGGTTAATATCCAAAATCTATGAGGAACTCACCAAATTCCACACCCAAAAAACAAACAACCCAGTGAAGAAATGGGCAGAAGATATGAACGGACACTTCTCCAAAGAGGACATCCAGATGGCCAACAGACACATGAAATACCATGAGATACCACCTCACGCCAGTCAGAGTGGCTAAAATGAGCAAATCAGAGGACTCTAGATGCTGGCGAGGATGTGGAGAAACGGGCACCCTCCTACACTGTTGGTGGGAATGTAAACTGGTACAGCCCCTCTGGAAAACAGTGTGGAGGTTCCTCAAGGAAACTAACAATAGAACTCCCCTAGGACCCAGCAATAGCACTGCTAGGAATTTACCCAAGGGATACAGAAATGCTGATACATAGGAGCACATGTACCCCAATGTTCATAGCAGCACTCTCCACAATAGCTAAAACATGGAAAGAGCCTAAGTGTCCATCAACAGAATGAATGGATCAAGAAGATGTGGTTTATCTATACCATGGAATACTACATGGCAATGAGAATGAATGAAATCTGGCCATGTGTAGCAACATGGATGGACCTTGAAGGTGTTATGCTGAGCGAAATAAGTCAGGCAGAGAAGGACAAATACCGTATGTTTGCACGTATAGAAGGGTTAGGAGGAACTTAATGGAGGACCAAGGGGGAGAAGAAGGGGGGAAATAGTGGGGAGAGGGAGAGAGGGAAACCATGAGAGACTCTTGAATATTTATTCGAGAACAAACTGAGGACTATGGGTGGGGCGGGGGAGAAGGGAGATGGGCATGGAGGAGGGCACTTGGAATGAGCACTGGGTATTATATGGAAACAGACTTGACAATAAACTATTTGTTAAAAATAAATAAAATAAAATCCCCAAGAGGCTTCTCATGGAAAAAAAAAAAAAGAATAGTATAACCATTCGTCTTAAAGCTAAGTAAATTACTGAGGCACAATCCAATGACATTTTCTCATGGGGAGTTTTTCTACTTCATTATTATAGGATGATCATAGCATGTGTCCTCAGTGGTGTACACACTCCCTGCCTTGTAACTTTACATTGTTCTCCCACTTCAGGCTAGGGGAATCTATGACCTATTTGTCCCTAGACCCTGAACTCAACTACATGACATGCTTTGGGCAATAGAATATTAAAATATGTGAGCCAGGCAGACGCATGATATGAGCTTGTGCATTAACATTGCCATAACTAGTAAAGCTGCCAAACCCTGAACCAACCTTAGACACGTGAATGAAAAATGCTTATGATTTATACCACTGACATTTTTGTTTACCTGTTATGTAGTATTGTTGTGGCAGATGTGTTGTTATCATATGTGTTGTTCATTTATCAATTATATAGTAGCATTTGACCCTTTTCAGGTAGGGAGAAACCATTAAAACAATCCTTAATATATCAGATTAGAGGTTAAAGTCCAAAATCCTTGGCCAATTATACACACCTTTTGCTGCCATGCCCTGCCTATTTTTTGAGCCTCATTTCTTACATAGCTCCACATATGCTCTTGCTTGTATTCCAAATATGGCACCTCCAGGACCTCAAACCTTTCTTCTACTATTTCTTTATTATCTATTGGAATCCCACTGTTGTTCAAGATTTAGCTCAAAAGTAGTCTCATTCACGGTTACCTGGGTGGCTCAGTCGATTAAATGTCCAACTTCAGCTCAGGTCATGATCTCAGGGTTCATGGGTTTGAGCCCTGCATCAGGCTCTGTGCTGACAGCTAGCTCAGAGCCTGAAGCCTGTTTCAGATTATGTGTCTCCCTCTCTCTGTCCCTCCCCCTCTCATACTCTGTCTCTCAAAAATAAATAAACACTAAAAAAAATTGTTTTTTAAGTAGCCTCATTCATTTGTGTCTATCCTTTCTATATTCCCTTCCTCACAGAGTAAGGCCCGTTCTTTTTCTCTGAATTTTTCAAGCATATTAGGCATTTTATTTGGAATACTTTATTGTATCTTTTCATTTTAATGTGAAGAATTTTCTCATGAAAATGTAAGCACTTTGAATTCCAGGATTCTAAGATCATTTTCTTAAGTCCTGGCCCTTAAATAGAATGGGCCTTTGATGAATCATAGATGAATGGATACATGAGTGAATGAATGGATGGTTGAATGAAATCATATAAAGGACTAATTTTATTCAGACCTAGTAACATAATTAATTATAGAAACAAGTGAAGACAAACCTTTTGATTAAGTATATAAAAATAAGTTATAAATTACTAAAATAAAAGGCATTTACTATTTCTTTCCTGATTTTTTTTTTATTTTAAATCATTGAAAAATAATCCGTACTCAGTATCAGGTATGATGGTATTTGAAAGAATAAGCAAATAAGGAAAGTGCTTTGATTTCATGCTTTTCTAGCTAGGCTGTAATCAAAGACCAAAGAGTACTATTATGTACTTTAACTCATACTTTTATGTGCCTACAGGCTTTTTTCTGTAAGTTTCTAAAGTCTGGCTTCTATAGAGCAATGCCTGCAGTAAATTTCTTTAAAAATCTGTAATCGGGTGCTTTTTTTCATGTTTTTTAAGTCTAAAAGTAAGGATGCCCATAAGTAGCAGAATTTTGTAATGTTCCTTATTTCCTTACAATTCATTATGTAATAGCTATTAATAAAGAAAATGAGATGCTTATAGAGTACTTTTTGTACTTTTAATCTTTTTTTCCCTGAAGAATACATTTTAGTTAATAAACAGTGATAAGCAGTTATTTAGTTAATAAGCAGTATTTAAAGCTGTTTATTTAAAAAAATATCCATTATTTGTTTCTCTCTCTTTCATGAGCAAGCAGGAACTTGTAATAAATAATTTATGTTAAAAGGACAACAATAAGCATTATAGATGTTTACATAAAATTACAATACATTGTTAATTTTCTCAATGTTCATTTATATAGGAAGTTAGAAAAGAAGCATGTGAAAGTCAAAATGGTTTTGAATTTAGGAGTAGAAACTATACAAAGGGATTCTAAGATATACTTTAATGAAATATTAGCCAAGCCCCACGTTTCGCATGATTGCCAGGGAAGGATTTGAGAGCATGCCAAATTAGGCAGTTGATAAAACAACAAATGCATCAAATGGAAAGTCAGTTTTCAGAGGCACCTGGGTGACTCAGTTGTTGAGCACCTGACTCTTGGTTTTGGCTCATGTCATGATCTCATGGTTGATGAGATCGAGCCCCTACATCAGGCTCTGCCCTGCTGACAGCATAGAACTTGCTTGGAATTCTCTCTGTTTCTGTCTCTGTCTCTGTCTCCCTGCCCCCCCCATCTCTCTGTCTCTGCTCTCTCCCCAGCTTGTGTGCAAACACATTGTCTCTCTCTAAAAATAAATAAATAAACTTAAAAATGATTTTTCAGAAGAACAAATAAACAAAAAATAATTGAGAAATCCTTCCTAACTTCCCTCTTCTATTATAAAAATGTTGTTAGACGTGACTTTTAAATAACTTTACTTTTTTTTTCAAATCAACCCATAGTATCAGAACACAAAATTTTATTAAATAAAATAGGAAACACATATGTAATAACTATATATGTGTTCATATGTATGCATGATATTAAATTTGAAATTTCAACTAAAACAACAAGATGAAACAAAAAGCAGGCATTTAAAAAATGAGATATGAGACCAAAATATGAAGTTGTCAAACCACATATAGTTTTGTGACTTTTGCATTTGTGTCATAACCTGAACCAGCCAAAGAAACAAGAATTTAACAAGAATGACCAGAAACAGAAAAAGCAAATGCAGAGTTTGTGCTAAAACTTTTGGAAGAATCACTGGAGTAATGTGATTTCTCTTCTTTTTGCTAAATGGGATATAGAGCCCTGCTTTCTCTTCACTCAAGAATTGTGAATAAAGCTTAGTTCTTGGAGCATTCCAAAACAATGGCGTGTTTATTATTAACGATTTTTTTATCATTTTAAGAGAAATCAGCTTATTCGGCCAAGGGGACTTACTGATTCCAAAATTTTATCTCAAATAAGAGAAAAGTGGGCTTCCTTTGAGGTTTAAAAGAATACTTGTAGACAAAATTAAAGTTATATTTCAGTTATAATCATTTGATATGTTTGTTTAATTTTTTCTATTAGAAATTACATACATAAAACATTGGCATTTCATTTTGCCAGACTTATCTAAGGTTTTGTCTTCATTAAACTGATATATTCAGTATTTTCATAAATACATAAGACAAAATTGAATCTTATGCATTTTTTCTTAACAGGTTTTTTTGTAATGTTGAGCTTTTGATAGATTTTCTAATTTTTACTTTAGTAAAATTCTTAATAATTATTTCATTGTATCTTAATTTACTTTAGGTAATTTAAGAATAGATGAGTTCCAAATGATAAAGAACTAGAAATGGATGATTCCTGGGAGACTATGATTAACTCAGACCTTAGTTTAGTTCTTTCTTTTTTTCTGAACTAAAGTATTGAACTTTTAAGAGGCACCTGGGTGTTCCAGTCAGTTGCTCTTTCTTCTTGATTTTGGCTCAGTCACAATCTCATGGTTCATAGGATCGAGCTCCATGTTCATTTCCACACTGAGACCACAGAGCGTGCTTGGGATTCTTCTCTCCTTTCTCTACTCCTTCTTGTTTCTTGTGTGCTCTCTTTCTCTCTCTCAAAATAAGTATGGATTAAAATTAAAATAAAAATTTTGAACTTTTAAGAGTTTTTTTTTAATGTTTTTTATTTATTTCTAGGAGAGAGAGACAGCAAGTGGAGCAGGAGGGTCAGAGAGAGAGGGAGTCACAGACTCTGAAACAGGCTCCAGGCTCCTGAGCTGGCAGTCACACAGAAACACTTAGGGCTCAAACCCCACGAACCGTGAGATCATGACCTAAGTGAAAGTCGGACGCTTAACCGACTAAGCCACCCAGGCGCCCCATGAACTTTTAAGAGTTTTATCAATCAAGATTCAGAAGATGAATCCACATAGAAATCTGAAAATCAAACATTATTAGATATAACAAGGGACTGACTGACCATGAATAAAGAGATTTGTAAATAATGTAGTAATAACAAATTTAGGAATAGGACCTGTACTTTGAGGGCTGAAATAGTGCTCGATGAACGCGACAAGGTCTGGAGGAACCCCCACCACACATACTAAGATCCAGACTTCATTGGAGAGGACATAGCCATGACTGGTTGGCAGAGCTTTCTGAGGCTGTGGAGCTGCTCGTGGGGATGCCAGTGGAAGCCATCCACAAAGAGGTGTCATGACAGTGGTACCATGAGCCACTTGAGGGGACTCCACAGTAAGCCCTACCTGAATGCCTGGAGCTAGCCCTCAGTCTATGGGTGTGGTTAGAGCGACATTACAGAAATTTGAATACTTGAGGAAACTGCCTCAAGGAATATATCAGAACCCAAAGGGAAACCCATTCCTTTCCCATGTTTTCTTTCATATGCTGTACTGACAAAGGTCAGCATTGTGCCACCTGGCAAAAGAGAAATGGTCACAGGGTCCAGAGCCCTTATCATAGAGGAGGCAATGAATTATGGATTCTCAACTGTTGCTGTCATTTAGCGACTTGTACAATTAAATACTGTGTTAATTTTCAGCAATAGCAGCCATGTTGCTACAATAAATAAAATATTCTTTCATCATTCTCATGGTAGCTCTTTGGTCCTCAGGTTGGCAAGCTAAGAACTTGTAGTTTTTTCTCTGTAAATGTTTAAGTGAACTAAAAAAAATCTATCCTACACCTTAGTCCTTGTAGGCATCATTACTGTCATAATGGCCAAATGCAGCAGCCACTTGGGTTTTCAAGACACTTGCTTTAGTTGGCTCTTGATACAGTGCATCACAGGTGATAGTTTGATTACTTATAATCTCATCACATGCCATAGATTCCTAATATCCAATTTGCCATTAGCAAAAGCCTCAGCACTGTACTCAAGCCTAAGGGTATAACCAAAGTACTCCCTGGATGCCATTTTTGCAGTTTTCTTGCTTAGGACAACTCCCAGGATAGAAACCCCATAGTAACTTGAATAGGATAATTTTAACAAAAGGAATTATTGGTTACGCCAGGGATTGAGGTAGTGGGAGACATGCAAGTAATAATGATTGCCCATTTGGCTGAGCTATTGTAGCCAAGGAATAATCAGGAACTGAACGATTCCCTTTCCCAGGTTGAGATCTAAACCTCATCCTGGAAGGTACTTCCATGATTCACTATGTAGCAAAAAGTTCACTAGTATCACGAGCTATCAGCAGAATGTGAAGGGCAGCTGCCACCAGGGAACTATTGTATGCTGCTAGTCACCCCCACTTGCTTGAATCACACCTCCAGAAGCTACGCACATTGCAGACATCAGTATTACACAAGCTGCTTATACTGCAAGAGCCTGGCTCCAGAACTCACCGGAATCAGGAATTAGAAACAAACAACTTTCTTCCTCCAATGTCCCTTTAGCACCCTATGCTAATAAAGCTTAACATCATGCCAGCTGACAAAAGAGAAATAATTTCAGAGTCCATCAACATAATTACAAAATAGACAGTGAAGGATAGATTTAGACTAGAAAGATAAGAATGAATAGCTATAACAGAACACTGTCAGATTAGGACTACAGGCATACCTTGGAGATCTTGTAGGTTCAATTCCAGAGCCCTACAATAAAGCAAATATCACAATAAAGTGAGTCGAATGAATTGTTTTGCTTTGTACATACCTGTGAAAGTCATGTTTATAGTATACTGTAGTCTATGAAGGGCGCAATAGCATTAGGTCTAAAAAAATGTACATTCTTTATTTAACAAAATACTTTATTGATGAAAAAAAAAGGATAATCGCCATCTGAACTTTCAATGAGGTGTAACTTTTTTCCTGGTTGTAGACGGTCTTGCCTCAACGTTGATGGCTGCAGACTCATCGGGCTATTGGTTGCTGATGGTTGGGGTGACTGTGGCAGTTTCTTAAAATAAGGCAACAGTGCAGTTTGCCACATCACTTTCATGTGTTTCCTTTCATGAACAATCTGTTTCTCTGCAGCACACGATGCTGTATCATAGCATTTTAACCACAGTAGTTTTTTTTTTTTTTCAAAATCGGAGTCCATCCTCTCCAACCCTGCCACTGCTTTATCAGCTAGGTTTATGTAATATTTTAGATATTTTGTTTTCATTTCAACAATCTTCACAACATCTTCACCAGGGGTAGATCCCGTCTCAAGAAACCACTTTCTTTGCCCATCCGTGAGAATCGAGTCCTCATCTGTTCAAGATTTACCGGGAGATTGCAACCATTCAGTTCTATCTTCAGGCCCTGCTTCTAATTCTAGTTCTCTTGCTATTTCCACCACTTCCTGCACAGAAATCTTGAACCTTCAGTTTGTAAAAAATACAACATCTTCAAAGTGCAAAAAAGCAAAGTGCAACAAAACAAGGTATGGTTGTATATTGGCAGGTAATTTTACCCAGCAAGCATGAACAAAAGTTAAAAAAAAAAAAAAAAGTAGAGAATGCAGGAGAGTGAGCCATTTTTCTGATGATAAGTGTGTGAAGAAATCTATATTTTGGAATTGAAGTCAGGTAGGGTCAATAAAGCAACAACAATAGCAATAAAAACAGTAGGGGCAGAAGAGAGAATATTTGAGGAAAATTGAGTCTATTCATTGTATTGGTGGATCACTTGACATAACATTTAACAGATACTTATAAAAATAAAAGGAAACGGAATAATCTGAACTTGGATTAAATGGGTAGATTTTTTTCTGAAGTTACCTCAAGGGAATATCTAATTTATTTAGCCTCATTCTAATGTTTCATATTGTATATCTGTTTCACTCTTTTCACATCTCAGAAATAAGAACAGGTATACATATCAATTCTTTTACTCCTTTATGAAAATATTCTGTTCTAAAGCTCATTGGTACAATAAAAAACGTGCGTGGCATGCCTTCTCTTTGAGCATTGTAAATACTGTGATCTAGCTGATTAACTCATATAACACTTAGATGTATAAAGAAAATAGTCATCATTATTGGTTCTTTTAGCTGTCTTATGATCCCTATCTACTCATTAATGGAAAAAGTATCCAATGTAAGTTTTACAACTTAAAGTCTTTAATGAAATAATTGTAAAATGTTTTTTAAATGAAACTCAGTTCTTTTAAATATAATGCTCAGTCTCTCTCGAAGGTATGTGGATGTATGGGCGAGATAACTTAGTTGCAATAGGAAAGGATGAATCTCATTTCTCACTGGTCACTGTTTTCTAAATTCTCATTGGATCTTGCTGCAATGTTGATTGTTTTTCTCCTTTTACTGCTAATGTTTTGTCTTGTTTGCTGTTTTGTTGTTTTTTTGTAGAGCATTGTGTTCACCACTGATATCCATGGTCCTAGTCAAAACTTCTACCTAGGGTTCTTATACATTCTGATCACTGTTCTACCTCTATCCTGTGCAACTCCATTCGAGCTCTCAGCATTGGTGTCAAAACTCAAGAGCATTTTTAAGTCTTTTAAGTTGTGTAATTTAACTTGTGTAACTTTAAGTCTTTTCAGTTGTGTGACTCTTAAGCTACACAAATAATTGCAGACCATAGGAAACTAGGAATCTGGCCTCCAATTCACCTGTGTACACCTTTGCTCTCACGCGATTTTGGATGGTGCCATGTTGAAACAATGAAGCCAGACCTGAAAGTTGCCCAGTGCTAAAACAAAGAAAGGGGCTCACCAGATTTAGCATTGCCAGGCCCCTTCACACTTAGTGAAATATTTACAATGGTGTCATCAATAAAGAGCAAGATGGAAAGGAAATTATTCGGAGCCCCTCATGTGTTATTCCATATTTTATTTTCTTCTCATGGGGTCTAGGGCCAGAAGACACAGACTCTGGGTTTTCTCTTTCTTTACAGCATATATACGTTGTGCCTATGTTTACATGCCTCGTGGCCTAGCATCAGGAGAAGAAGGATTATCTCTAATGTTTTATGGGAAAATCTGCTCTCCCTTCTGCATGAGGTTCTGATATATTAAGTTAAATTGATAAAATCCTCTCTTTCCAGATAAAGCGCTGCTTTAATACTACATACTGGATCTTATTTTGGGTATCAAAAGCTGATTAACGTTCTTTCTCTTTGTATTACTGCTGTTACAATCCTAAATCTTTCCCAATCAAACAGATGCCACTGGCAGAATAGCAGGAATATTGATAAAAGGAAATATGAGAGACAAGAGACATTGATACAGTTCAAAATATCCCTCTTACACAGACTTTTGGATAATCTCTCTACTCTGCTGTTTGTTTTTTGTTGTTTTTAAGTTATTCTCACTGTTCTATTTCTTTTCTCTCATTATGAGTAAATCACTAACTTTTAACTCGCTCATCTATTCTATCAAATAGGATTAAAATTGGCCTCAAGTAACAAGGCCCAAAATAAAAAATCATTTTAAAAGTGGATGTTGATTTCTGTCTTGTCTAAGAGTAGGCAGTCATAGGGTGAGCAATGGCTCACAAATCATCAAGGATTTAGGTTCTTTGTCTCTTGTTGAAGCTTATCCTCAATAATGAAGCTCTACCTCCTGGTCCAAGAAAAGGTCCCTTGCTTCAGCCACCATTTTACATTTCAGCAAACAGTACAGAAGCAAAGGAGGAGACCACATCTTCCTTTTACTCCTGAAATTTGTACTCCTTTTTATATTTTTAAGTTTTTGTGTTTTAATGTTCATTTATTTTTGAGAGAGAACACAAGTAGGGTAGGGCAGAGAGGGTGACACAGAATCCAAAGCAGAGTCCTGGTTCTGAGCTGTCAGCCCAGAGCCTGACACAGGGCTTGAACCCACAAACCACGAGATCATAACCTGAGCTGAAGTCAGATCTTAACTGACTGAGCCACCCAAGTGCCCCTGAAATTTGTATTCTTCATTTTCACTTACTTCATTTGGCCAAAACTTAGTCACGTATCAGCTATTTACAAAGAAAATTGGTTAAACTTTTTTTTGTTTGTTTCTTCTGGCCATCTGTGTGTTTAGCCAAAAAAAAAAAAAGCCTCAGAGGAGATGGATATAGCAGACAATTACCAGTCATCATGCCCATAGTAAGTAAGAAAACAGTATATTGTTTAATTTTACTGTCTTATTTGAAATATAAGATATAATTTTCAGGAATAATTTGTGATGTTCAAATAATCAGTGCTGCTCAAAGAATTTCTCACAATTACCACTCTGCTGATGAACATCTTCCAATAAGAACATTTCTAACACTGTAGTTCCAAACCATGTATTTTGGTTGTTAGATTAAAAATATGAAAGGGCACAAAAAAGCAACCATAAAACAAGTAACTACCATTGGCAAAATGGGGGGAAAGCAGACAGTAATTTTAGAATGTACTTGCCTTGCGTTAGCTGTAGTAATACTTTATGATATAAGGAGCAAATCAAACAATTCCAGTGAATCTACAGAGTAACTATTTATTTATTTTTTTGCTAAAGTAGGCAATAACATCTGTTTTTGGAAAGGGTCAGATAGTAATTTTGTTAGGGCTTTTTGGCTCTATAGTTCTCTGTCATAACTACTCAGCTCTACCATTTTAGCTTGAAAGCAAGCATGGATAATACATGCATGAGTGAGTGTGTTTATGCTCCAATAAATTTTTAGTTATGAAAAACAGGTAGCTGTAAGGATTTGGCCTGGCTTCATGTAGAAGACATGACTAAAATACTCTTCTAGAATACCAGCCTCCTAGGAGAGCCTAGGCTCACTGTGGGCTCAGGAGGAAGAGGAAACTGCTTGGGTGAATAGCTAGCTCATCCCTGTGTCGGCCATTATTGTAACAATTCCTTAACTTTTATTATTTCAAAGTTTTAAAAGCATGTTTATAAATATAAACCTTTGAATGAGATGATTTGGATAATAATACAGTATTTTGTAGGAGATGGAGGCTTAAGTAGTTCACTCAAAGAAATAGAGGTAGTAAATGTGTGAACAAGGTTATAAACTCATGTTCCCAAACCAGTTTTATAGCATACCACTCCCAGTATTTTAAATTAGGTCCCATGGGTGGATGGAGTATGGGAAGAGGTTAGGAAGAATTTTGTGCAAATAAGTTAATAAGTTACTTTAGGTTAACAATAGGCATTTAACAAAAGTCCTTGAGCACCCACTACATTTTATTCAGAAATGTTTTAGACATAGAAAGATGTAAGATCTGTTTGTTGACTTTAAGAGATATATATTTTTTTAAGTTTATTTATTCATTTTGAGAGAGAAAGAGAGGGAGAGGCAGAGAGGGAGAGGAAGACAGAAAATCCCAAGCAGGCTCTGCACTGTCAGTGCAGAGCTCAACTCAGTCTTGATCTCACAAATCCGGAGATCATGACTTGAGTTGAAACCAAGATTCAGATGCTTAACCAACTAAGCCACCTAGGTCCTTAGTTTGAGATACATAATATATGTAATATTTTATATGCGTATATAATCAAACATATAGATTACATACATATGAATATATACTTATTGATAAAGTTGTATATATAATCTACAGCTATTATAGCTATGTAGGTATATTCGTAGAAATATATAAATATAACAACTGATTTTATATAAATATAACAACTGTGGCAAATATAGCTTTGAATTACGTGGTGCATTTTAGTTTTCTTTAAAGTTTATGAGCTTCTAGAAAGATATAGGATGAGGGGCACCTGGATGGTTCAGTAGGTTAAAGGTCTGACTCTTGATTTCTGCTCAGGTCATGATCTTGTCGTTTGTGAAATCAAACTCCATGTGGGGCTCTGCACTAATAGCATAGGGCCTTCTTGGGATTCTCTTTCCTGTCTCTTCCTCTCTCTCTGCCCCTCTTCTGTACATGTTCTCTCTCTCTCTCAATAATATATATATTATTAAATATAATATAAATATAAAATAATATAAATATATAAATATAAAAAAAGATGAAAGCAGAGTCTTTTTTATTGGCCATAGACATTGACTTCTAGAAAGACAAAAGAATTAGCGTTCTCAACATGCAAATGAGTCAGTTATGTACATAACTGTCATTTGTCTATGCATCAAATTCTCCCAGGTTCATTGACACAAAATCATCACAACTTTGAGTTTTTAGGGCCTCCTTGTCAATAACAGTCTAATTTGTGTGATAAAACAGAATGAGTTTTCAGGATACATTAGTGTAAAGAGGTAGACAAGAAACGTTATATAACTTCCTAAGTAATTACATGACAAAGTATAATGGCAAAAACATCTTATGAAATGATCTCTTTTTTGTGAAGAAATGAACATTTTGTGTCTTCATTAACATAGCTATGGGTAGGCTGTCTGCCAGGTAAGAATATCAGCTTGATATTCTTCCCCTGAGCCTGTATTTAAAGTGATTGCTCGGATGCGTTTAGATGCACTATGTATACATAATTTTTTAGGGACCTATTTTTAAACATACACAAAAATCAGAATTAGTCTTACACATTTCACACACGTCTTTATGTCCTCCATTCCTATGTCATTATTTTCTCAACAGAAGTACTCTTTGCTATAATTTTGAAAATCAGAAGCAAAAAACATCCTCTAAAGAGATAGTGATATGAACTAAAGAATACAATAATCTAATTTTGGATACCCTATGCCATCAATGAAACTGGAATTATTTTCCTTAGGGCAGTATCTCCTTATTATAATAGAATCCAGGTACTTGGAAGTAATGAAAAAGCTCTTACTTGCCTCGAAGAAATGTGAGAGAACCCTTGTTATATTGCACTTGTATCTCTTAATTGGTAATTACATTAATTCACTTCAGAAATCTCTCCCCATTCCACTTTACACAATATTATTGAACTCTCACATTGAAAAATATAGGAAAGTCTTTCAAATGAATGTTTCTTCATTGAATAGCATTGTTAGCCCATTTGTACTTGATAGTTTCATATTAAAATGTTTTAATCATATTCATTTATTAGATTGTTACATGATCTTTACAACTTTTTCTCTGAAGGCTTGCTTAAAAAAGCAGATGCAGAGGCTTTTCAAGTTTTTGGTTTGTTGGAAATATTTTTTCTGTTATCAGCTCATTTCATTTTAATGGTGGAGTAATTGTTGCAGCTATTTGTGTAATGTGGCATTCAAGTTCAAGATTGGCTAAATTAGATAACTAGTAGCTCCCAGTAACTATGGCCATTCCAGATATTTGCCCACATGTCTTGACTAATTTTGATTCCTTTCTTTCTTCTGAATCCTTTCCTCAAGTTCTGGTTATTCTAAACACATGAGTTTTAGCTCCTATGAATTAAGGTAAGCATAAAGAATTTTAAAGGATACACTTAAAATAAAGGAAAATAGGTTAATTACACACACTTTTAGACAAAGAGCACATTTTGAGAAACAAGACTTTATTCAAAATTTTAGGCATATGGCTTTATATATTCAGCTTTATAGAACTCATCCTTGCCTGTCTATAGTATTTTAAATAATATTACATGTTCTGTATGGAAAAGCTATTTCCTAAAATCATTTTTCAAACTATGACATTTACATCCACAACCTGCCACTATTTATGATACAGGTTCCTGACAGCCATTCCTGAGAAGTCACTTGAAAAAACACTGATTGCCAAGTCCTGTCACTATTAGAGATTTCTGTTTTGAAGATAATGTCAACAAGGTGACCAGGCATTATTGTTTTTGTTGCTGAATTCTTGCCTTGTTAAACACTGTGCCTTCTTGGATTTTCGTGATAAAATATTGCAAAATTCTCTCATCTGTGAACTTAGAGGCAAAACACCTCAGTAATGTATTCTTATCCACTCATTTTTAACAGAAGACAAACAAGCAAACAAATAAATAAAGGAATATAGGTTAATTACACATGTTTTTAGACAAAGGGCATGTTTTGGGAAACAAGACTTTTTTCAAATTTTTAGGTATATGGCTCTATATATTCAGCTTTATGGCACTCATCCTTGGCTGTCTTTATTGTTTTTAAATAATATTACATATTCTGTATAGAAAAGTTATTTCTTAAAATCATTTTTCAATGATTTTATGCACTTGATGGTAGCACTGCAGTTGGGTCATTTCTGGTTTGTAAGCCTGGTCCACATCATCTGTTATGATCACAAATGATTACCACTCACGGTCATATTGCAAAATTCTGCAATCATTCAGGCCTTTAGTTTGTCAACATTTCCTCAAAAATATAGACACAAAGCAAGTGGAAACTCTTTCTACAATATAAAAAACATGATATTTCTATCTTTTGAAAGAGGTCTATGGTATGACTTTTTTTAAAATGGAGTTTACTAAACATTCTAGGCAATGTATATGCATCTGAACTTTTCAGGCAATGAGCCCAGAAAATTCTCCCATGATTGCAGCATTCATGAAAAGGTATCCAGAGAAACTAAAATGGTGTCTCTAAATTTCAGATGTATTTAAGGTAGATAGTCTTCAGTTTTGAAATTTAATAAAAATGCATGATTATTTTAGGCCAGTGCTATTTTTTATTACAGACTTTTCTATTGTAAGCTTCTCCACACAGATGCCCCACAGTTGGGATTCAGGTATCAGAAGTGGAGTTAGTGAACATTTGCTGTAAAAAAGGCTTCTCACTTCGAAAAATGAAGATGAAGGAACCTATTACTAATGCATCTATTATATTGAGATGATGCTTTGGAAGACAGTCATCTTCTGGAATAGTCTCTTGACAAGTCTTTTGCCTATTTCAGACATGGCTGACCTGGACAAAATCACATTCAGTGTGATGTATGGGCACGAGTGCAAGTACGGAGCTCCTTACTTCTCCGCCATCTTGCCCCCTCCCCGACAAAATCACATTCAGGATAGATGATATAATCAGTTGATTACCAATATTGCATGGTTTAATTTTTCTTCTCTTCTGAGTCTGGTTTGTTTTAAAATTATTCCATCTCTAATACTAAAGATGCTCTTTTTAAAATATAATTTATTGTCAACTTGGCTTACATAAACACCCAGTGCTCATTCCAACAAGTGCCCTCCTCAATGCCCATCACCTGCTTTCCCCTCTCCCTCACCCCCATCAACCACAGTTTGTTTTCTGTATTTAAAAGCTTTTGTGGTTTGCTTCCCTCCCTCTCTGTTTATAATTATTTTTCCCCTACCCTTCCCCCATGGTGTTCTGTTAAGTTTCTCAAGATCCACATCTGAGTGAAAACATATGATATCTGTCCTTTTCTAACTGTCTTATTTCACTCAGCACAATACCTTCCAGTTCCACCTACATTGTAGCAAATGGTGTGATTTCATTCTTTCTCATTGCCGAGAAGTATTTCATTGTATATATAAGCCACATCTTCTTTATCCATTCATCAGTTGATGGACATTTAGACTCTTTCCATAAGTTGGCTATTGTTGAAAGCACTGCTATTAACATTGGGGTACATGCAAAGATGCTCTTTGAGGGTGGTAGAAACAGGCAGAAAAGGAGCAGAATCTAAGTAAAATTCTTGATGGGAATGGAATCAGGCAAATCAGTGCAGCACACAATGATGAAGCAAAGAAAATGAAACACTCACACAGTCTTCACAAAAACAGATACAAATACTGAACTATAGCATGGGAAGAGTGAGGTGTTTGTTGAGACTTCCAAGAGAAAATGGGACATAGATATTTGAATCTATATATCTGATAAACACCTAAGATAGATGTGTGTTTTACTTAGGTGACATTCAAGGGAATGAATCAAAACTTATTTGGGAAGAGTATGCAAAAAAGAAAAGAGAACCTAGGACTAAGTCTTGAGGATCTCCAAGTTTTATCAGTTGGGCAGAGAAGGATGAGTGCTCAAAAGAGTGGAGAGTGGTCATTTCAGAGGATTGTTATGAAATCCAGAAAAGAGGATTCGTTAGGGAGGAAAAGTGAGGGAGGATGATGAGAGCAGATGAGCAGCGTTTGGACTTGGCAACACGGAGTTCATTGGCAACTCAAAAATAATTTTTTTAAAGTTTATTTTTGGGAGAGAGAGAGAGAGATAGAGCGAGAGAAAGAGAGAGAGAGAATCAAGAGTTGGCTCCAGGCTCCAAGCTATCAGCACAGAGTCCAAAGTGGGGCTCAAATTCACCAAATGAACCGTGAGATCTTGACCCAAGCCAAAGCCTGACACTTAACTGACAGATCTACCCATGTGCCCCCAGCAACATTTTCAAAGTTAAATGATCATGGTGTGCATATATGTTGATAGGACTAATCCAGTGTTACAAATGAGATTGATAGTATAGAAGAAAGAAAGCCTACTAGCATCCGTGGTTTCAACTCTGGTGTCACGTTAGAATCACTTGGGAAGATTTAAAAGTATCAGTGGTTGGGGCAATCCAGGACTAGTTAATTGGAATCTCTAGTAGAGCCCTGGAATTGGTATTTTTAAATACTTCTTGCATGATTCAAATACTTGGCTAGTGTTGAGGACCACTGGACTAACTCAATGGTTTCTCAAACTTTAGAGGACATCTGTATCACCCTCCAGAGTTTCTGATTTGGTTTGTAAGTGATGCTGACATAGATGGTCTGAAGGACACATTGTAAGAATATCTGAACTAACAGAGCGATTGTAGCCCATATAAGGAAAGGTGTGAAAGGAAAAGGGTCCAGAGTACCTGTGGAAGGATGCACCCTGGGCAGGCTGACACTCACTTCTTTTATTAGCATGGGAGGGAAAGTGACAAGGGGAAATGTAAGATTGATCTGTGATAAGAAGGCAAGAACATGCCCATCTCAATGAAATCTATTTAAGGTAATTAGATGAGAGCTAGGTGGGGAATTGGAACATAGAAGCTTGGAGACAGAGTGAGGTTATATGGTAGGAATGCCAGACAGTCCTCATTTGAGGTTTGAATCAGAAATTTAAGAGGAGGAAACTGCCTGCTTATATAATTTTCTCATATAAGCAACCAGAAGTGATCAAAATATAAGATTCTTGTTCAAATGCCATTTATTAGTAATCTTTTAGGATCAGGCAATGGGCTAGATGCTGTTTGCTTAGATCCATCCATAAAAAAACTGAAAGTTAGCTTCTCTGCCAAGAGCTAGATGATAGCAATGAATGGAATTATAGCTATTGAAACACTTCAAAGGCTGTTTATGGTAACTGCGTATCTAATTATTCTTGCATTGACATAATCAATGCCTTCACTCCAGCTGATCATTGTGGGATCAGCTTGTCTTTGCCTTTTCTTTTCAGAGCAAACAAGCTGGCACAGGCAAGCAAATTGAGCAGCTGTTGACACTTGTTTCTCTAAAACCCTTTGGGAACTTCACTCTCCATGTCTTTATATTCTAGGTACATGGCAACAGGAAACATCATCCTAGTGTCTACCAAGAATTACTTAGGGTACCAGAATACTGAGGAATGAAATTGAACACCCCATGGAAAGTTACAAGGAACATTGAATCAATCACTTTAGTACAAGCAGAAAAATTGAAAATAACAAATTTTCAATACAGAAGGATAAACGGTCCTTTTTCAAAGATGCAAAACCATTCATGAATTGGATAAACCAATCTTGTTTGTAAAAGTTGCTTCATAAGAGAGAAATGTTTCTTTTGCTATAAATGCACATATCACCTTGAAGAAGTGTCTAGGATTGGCAGTTAACCTTTTTCCATTTTTTATGACACTAAAAATAGTGTGCCTTTACCTATTCAGAGAGCTTCCAAATGTATTCTTCAACTGAGTAAATGTTAATCCCTGCTGTACCAGCTTCCATTCTTTTATTTCCCATTACAAACTTGTAAGACAGGGAAGCTAATATTATGCTCCTTTGACAGGTGAAGAAAAATAAAGAACCTAAATTATTTGCATAGTCTTGTAATTGATCCTAGAAATGGGATTAAGACCCATGCTTTTTGATATCTTGCACGTGTTTTTCTCCCCATGTAATGTTGAGTGTGACTTTTTAAAAATAGATCAATTTTTTAATTTCAGGAAGGGTTGAGTTTGTAGAAATTTAAACTACTAAGGAACAAAGCATTAACAGTGGAACAGTCATGACATTTTGCCCTTCTACCTCATCCTCCTTTAGCAGAAATTATGCTCATTTCCTCTTCTCTTGCTGCCAATCTTGTCTTTAGGTAAAACTAATTTAAAAAAATTTTAGTGTTTTTAGTTTTGAGAGAGAGAGAGACAGAGACAGAGAGAGACGGAGGGGGAAAGAGGGAGAGAGAGAGGGAGACAGAGAATCCTAAGCAGGCTCCAGGCTCTGAGTTGTCAGCACAGAGCCTGACCTGAGGCACAAACCCATGAACCATGAGATCATGACCTGAGCCTGGGTCAGACGCTTAACCAACTGTGCCACCCAGGTGCCCCATTAAGTGAAGTAATTTAAAAAATGAAGAGCAGATACCTGAAAGAAAGATACTATTGGATTTGTCTCCAAATTAGGATTTTAGTTAGTTATTTGGGACTTAAAGAAAAGCGAAGGTCTGGCTTTTGACCAGAACCTAGCTTTCTTTCCAGCATGTGTATTCCGATGGTGCTTCTAGCTTTACCACCTCTGCTTTTCTCTGCAGTGAGGGAAGCTGCTTTTTTTTTTTTTTTTATGACTGAAGAGCTTTCTAGTTCAAGGGTGATTTGAGGTGCTTGGAGCTAGAATCTGAACTTTTGAAAAGAAAGCAAGTGCCTGGAAACCTTCTGAGAGGCAAGCTAGTCATGACCTCTCTTCCCTATTACTGAAAGCTTTTAACTTCACTGTCTTGCAGTGATCATCACTTTAGGATCAAACAGCTCAGCCTCAGGGAGGAATATATATTCCAGGGCACGAGGAATCAAATCTAGACCTTTTATTTCTAGTTTCCTTAGTTCCTAACCTCCATTCCACTCTTTCTCTCACCTTTAATATTTCTCTATTTTCTCCTTGTCTGAGTTTCCTTGTGATCCTCCCTTCCTCTCTCACCTTTAATATTTCTCTTTCTTTTCTCCTTGTCTGGTTTCCTTGTGATCCTCTCTGTTCTCTTCCCTCTTTATCCAACTTTCTTTGCTCTCCATCCTCTCCTTTGCTCCATCTCTTCCTTCGGATCTAACTTCCATTCCTTTACTTCTTTCATTCAGTGTTGCTTACTTTATATTATAATATATAGTAGATTTAAAAATCATTTGTTTGAAAACAATTTTAACTCTGCAATCAAATCCTTAGAGGAAAATTTAATAAGTAAAATTTAGTTACCAGCTCTTCAGCAAGAAACTGTTGTTCTTGAGTTCTAGTAATCTTTGACAGTGTTCCTGAGAGAATGATTAATTCCACGAGAAGGAACAGAAGAAACTTCCAGGGAGTATAGTCACAGTAGTCTGTTGCACATGGCTTTTGTCCATGTTTAGGTAAGGGATTTCCATGTCCAATTAAGACGTTCTACACTTTCTCACATCTTCTTACCATCAGGTAGCTTCAGTTAATCATCTATAACTAATCTGGAAAAAGAGTCTAATTTATAATCTCAAGATTCACTTTCCTTAGTGTTCAAATTAATCACTGTCACTAAGGTGAGGAAATTAAAATAATTATATTACAATTTACTTACCATGGTTGTTACAGGAATCAATTATTATCTTTCTCAAGAAAAGAATTCTATATCATTGTTTTTAATATTTATAGTTTCCTATAGATACCTTGATAATTTCAGCTACTAAAGGGAGATATTGCACGGTTGTTGTATTAACAGTCTTTGACTTACTTCAAGGGAGTCTGTGATGAAGCCATTATCAAATGCACCATCTATAAGTGGCAGAGTGAAAACAGCATGGCCATTTAGGCATTTAACTGCACACTCACGAAAAGAAAGGTTTTTCACTTTTATGGACATTCTTTGGGTCTTCGGATAAAAGGTAAATTCTGTACTTCAGCTTCCTCATCTGCCAACCCTAGAGAATGTCAACTAAGTCATAAATAATCAGGGATATTTTCTAAGTTCATTGAAATATTAAGCAAATGTTTGTTTTCTGGAAAGTGAGAGAAATATAGAGGGATGAGTAAAGATAACTTCAAAAGTAGTTCCAGCAGGGAGAAAGGAGGACCAGAGATGGCAGATTTGTAGTGGGTTTAAAAGGTACTGTTGGGAGGCAAATGTGCAATTTCTCTTCAGTCAACCCAGTGACCTCTAGTGTGAAGGTAAACAAAATCTTTCTCAGGTTTGTATCTAAACTACTGTTTTATACTTGGAGGGGAGTATTAGGTTGTCAGTTGTCTAGAGAGGTTACCGGCTGCCATGAGTATTATTGAGACTATCACTCTGAGTATAAGTTTGATTAAGATGATGAAGAGATTCTAAAGAACGAGATTGAAATTTTGGAATAGTGTTGATATGTCAGATACTATGAATTGAGGTCTTGTCATGAGTGAGAGAAGATGGTAATTTGCAGTGTAAACATGCATTCTTTAACTTTGTGTAAAACCAGCACTGGACCATTCCATTCAGTCTCCACAGTTGAGCTACAACATGGATATCATTTTTCCTTTCTCTTTCAAAGTGTTCAGTTCACAGAGATTTTGTGTTCTATTCATAGATTTGGTAAATGAACAAGTAGAAAGTTTTAAATTTTGGCAACTTTGGAAACTACTGGATTTATTTATTTTTCTTAATAGAAGTAAACACACTATTCATAAAACTATTTCTTAAATGTTTCAGTGTAGTAAATGCTTTCTGAAGACACATGAGAAGAGAACTTAATAAAAGTGACTGAATTGAATCTAGATGAAATTGTTAAGTTGTTGCAAATAATTTAATGGAAGCTGACTTTGTTCACTGATTTTTGTACTTTATGTCATAGCTTAACTTAACTCTAAACCTGGAAATGCGGGGGTTTGCTTTGGCCATACCATTTATCCAGATTCCTCTGACCCTTAACAGAATTTCTACATTACAAATATTCTGATTTTATTTGGAGGTGTTGTTTATTTCTCCAACATCTTTATTGAGTATTTTCTCATGCCCTTTATCCTTGAGTGACTGTAGAACTTCCTGTGACTAGAATAACTGTGTGTCTGTTTGAAAATAGTTTCACTCTTTTGTGTTTTCTCATAATAATGTGTCCAAGAATGAAAAAACACTCAGAGAAAGCCATTTCGTTTCTCTAGGTGTAAATTTGAGGTAATGAGCAAAGTACACAGGTCTCTCTTACAAGTCCTAACAGAAGCAATTAGCAATGTGTCTGCCATCCAATGACATGTTAAATTTGGAGTCATAAAGTTTAGGAACAGTATATCTAGAAGTCAGTTATTTCAAAGACATCTATTTCTTTGTAGCATGGTTGACCCTTGAACAATGTGGACCACTGCCCCATGCTCCCACACAGTTGAAAATTTGGATATAACTTATGTTTCCTCAAAAACTTTATGAGTAGCCTACTGTTGACAAGAAGCCTTACTTATAAAGTTACTTAACGTACATTTTGTATGTTATAATCATTATAAACTATATACTTACTCTAAAGTAAGCTAGAGAAAAGAAATTGTTAATTAGAAAGTCATAGGGAAGAGAAATACATTATAGTGTTCTCCGTGTATATTTTGAAAAATCTGCATTTATGTTGACCCGTACTGTTGGAACATCTATATATATTGTTTGCCTTTAAAAAAAATAATTTCAAGTGGTGCCCTTTTATAGTGTACCTGTCTCTTTACCCAGGACCTAAACCTTTATCCAGGTTTAAATGGATGAAACCACTGATTTCTTTTTTCAAGGCTGTGTGACTAGATAATGTTTATTAAAAAAATAAGCTTGCTTATTATTTTTGCTTTAAAGTTTGAATCGAAACATTTGTGGAAAATTGTTAAATGGCAAAGGAAGTTAATGAATTTCCAGTTCTTAAAAAACACCATTATCCATGTAAGGATGCAGTAGAGTGCTCAGTCAACTTGTGAATGGAAATAAAACAAAAGACAAAACAATAAGAATGATAGAGCAGCAAAAGGCTCATTTGGCCTAGCATGTTCTTTTCTCTAAGTGTAGCAGAGAGCTTAGCACCCCCAAAATCCATCCAAACCAGATGGCAGTAGCAGAAAAGCAGCAGGGGACATGGAAGGACAAAGGAAGATGTCTGCCTTGAGGGGGACGTAGAAGGACAAAGACTGCTGGCTTGGTCCTGGCTGTTTCATGGACAAAGGGTGGGAAAGAGGGCCATGTAAAGGAGGCCTAATTTACTTATCAGTGTGGTCCATCTACTTCCTCTGCACCTAGAAAAGATGTCCAAAATCCTCTTCAGGGAAGATTATAGGAAGGGATAGCCATAGTGAAGATATCTTATTTCTCCTTAAAGAACAAAACATTATAGTAGCTACCATTCTAAACCACTGATAAGTTTCATACCATTCTTTTGTTTCAAGCTCTCCTTGTCATTTCAGTTATCTAAAGAATCAAGTCCACAATTTTTAGTGTGTCATTTTTATTGTTTATTTCACTTTATATCTCTTATGTACTATACATTCCAGGTCCGTTGGGGGTCTTTCCATATTCTGAGTAGCGTTCCTCTTTCCACAACTCCAAGGCTCATACTGTTGATCTCTTAGTCAGAAAGCATTCATTCAGTTTTCCCCTTGAAAATCACTTTCCTGCTGTTAGAACCTTGATGTGGTGGCTCGTGGAGAGAGATCCTTTGCTGTGAGGAGGCTCTTCTGCCAGTTCCAAGAAATTATCCTTATTAGCCTAAGCCATGTTTTGTGATCTTATTTTTCATGAGATTTTTTAAAACTCAGTACTAACCAGTGACATGTAAGGAGAGATTGGGTATGGGGGGGGGGGTCATAAAATATTGGATTTTATAACACAAAGACCATTTGTAAATAATCCTGCACTTTACATCTTCTTATTGGATATCATAGATGTAATTGCTGGAGGCATGACAGTCATCTAGGGACAATGAAACACTGAGCATAAAAACAAAAGGTTAAAGCTGAGGGTGATGGAAGGTAAAGACAGAGTTTGGGTATATAATGACATCTTAAAGCACCATATACAATTCTTTCATATTTCTTGTTCATTTCATTTTAAATGCCCTTGTGATCTAAGGTACTATCATCAGACTCTGTTACTTTAGGTAAAAGCATTTCTTCAAGGTTATGCAGTTTGCCAACACTTTGGTAGTGTTCTTCCTTATGTATCGGCTGTAGAAATTCAGTTATCCTATGTACTAAAGTTCAACCAGGGTTCAACTAGAAGCACGTAGAATAAAGAATTAATTGCACAAATGTTGGAGGCAATAGGAAAAAGAACATCCAAAAAGGATTGACAAATCCAAAAAGAACATCCAAAAAATCACTAGCCAGAGAGGATATGTGTGAATGATGTTGAACTTCTTGGAAGGCAGGTACATCCTGCTTCTAGAGTAGATCTTCAAAAGAATATAATTACAAGTAGTAGAGCTCAAGGCCAGTGAGGAGGAGAGAGGGAGGAAGGTATTGAAAGAAAGAGAGAAAAAAAGGAAGGAAGAAAGGAAGGGAGGGAGGAAGGAAGGAAGGAAGGAAGGGAGGGAGGGAGGGAGGAAATAGGGAGGGAAGGAAGGAAGGAGATAGTTAGCTTTATTACTACATGTGATACAGACCCTAAGGATGGCATTTGAATTTTAATGTCCAGCAGATGATGGGAATTGTAGTATTGCTGAAAGTGTTGGGCTGTAATTAGAATAGTACCCAGAGTACCCTTCATAGTTTTCCATGAAAAAGAAATGTTGCTAGGTGTTACAAACAGTAGAATCAGCACCACAATATGTGGAAATAATGCACTTATCTGGACGAGTCTCTAAAGCAACTATGTTTATAAATAAATACATAATAAAATAATGTATAATAAAATAATACAATCTTGTCAGTGTTACTCAACTTTAAATTTTACTTAATTTCAACTTCAGTTTCAATTTCAATAGCCATGAGTAGACAATGGTTGACTGTATTGGACAGAGACATCTTAGGTATTTTTGCATTCTTAAATAGTTGTAAAAGAATTGCTTCTTTCACTGATGTAATTTGAAGTTATGGGAGAGAGCTGTACTTTCCCATTAAAAAAGTATATTTCCATAATAATATACGTCAAAGTTTGAAAATTGAAATGCACCATCTACGAGGGTAACTTTAGTGTTATGAATCATCAGAAAGAGAGTAAATGGGAAATGCACTTCTGTTTTGTTATAGCTCAAAAGAAGATTTCTGAAGCTTTTCTGAAGCTGTTGCCAGCTCAGAAACTATGTTATACAAATCTATAGTGACTTCATTATCTGTTACCTGTTATTGCCCTGTTGAGCTAAAATAAAGTGTTGTATTATGTGACCTATAAAATGGTATTAGGCATTTTATTACTTGCTAGCTGTCAACTTGCACGTAAGACAGTTATTAAAGATTATACCGAAAAGGTTCAGAGTACTACAAATGTTATTTTACAGAGCTGACAGGTTGCCCTTAATGTCTCCAGTCATAAAAGAAAAGAAACTGGATAAATCTGAAGCCAGCAATATAAACTCAACAGGCAGTGTGATGAATAAAACACAGACATGAGCAATCTTCCTCTCCATATTCCCTTTATTTTTCTAATGCCTATGCCATTACTTGAACAGCTTCTAACTGATGTAAATTGGAAAGCAAGAACATTAAAAGAACAATTCCACTGAGGAAAAGAACATTTCTTTATAGTCCCATTAGATGCCTGAGTGTGATCCAGACTTTTATAATCTATTGTTGAATTTATGTATGTTTGAAAGTAGGAAAACTAAATAGAAATGGAGCACTTCTGATTATAGGCTTCATTGATTTTGATGAAGCATCCAGTGGAGGTGAAACTTATTCAGCATCGTGGGTTATGTTTCCAAAGAAATGTATTTTCAATTTCTTTTGCATGTGGCTTATTCTCTTTCTAGAACAGATGCATCTCAGGTCCTGAACAACCAACTAGGGAACATTAAATAATTGTAAATAGCTAAGTGCACAATACTCACCTTCTTAGCTGTCCCTCCCTAACTCCCCTTTTCTCTGTGGCCTACTTAGGGTTTACAAGAGCTGTCCCTGTCTTAGGGTGCTCCCTGCTATACAGACAGGGAACAATCTCACCCGGCATCTTTTCGCTACCCCACCTTGCCTGCCCCCTTAGCAACAAAGAAGCTATATCATTGTTTTTTTCTTTCCTTCACCTTTCATCTTTCAAAGCTGTGCTTATTGTTTCATAAGCAATCCCTTTTTTCTCTGCTAATAAATATCTTTAAACCAATTTATTCAATAGGCTGATCATAATACGCCACAGGAAATGACTTTATTGTTTTCTCCCATGGATCCATATAATATTGCGCTCATGCCTTTCCTTTCCCTGCTCACTGAAGACATCTCTGAAAGATTCACGGGCTCACTTGTCACTTTCAGTGATAACAACTGTTGTTGTTGTTGTTGTTGTTGTTGTTGTTTTCTTAATTTTGTGAATAATCAATCCTTAGGTGATCCAATCTTAAACTTGAGCCTCAGATACTATTCGAAGATTCCCCCACTGCACTTACCTTGGATTATTTTAGATGCATCTGTGCTATGCTTTCATTCTCTTTTCTCTTCTGACTTTTCCAGGACCAACATGGGGAGAACAGAAGAAAAAAGGACAAACCATCTTTTTTTTTTTTAATTGTTTTTAATGTTTTATTTATTTCTAGGAGAGAGAGAGAGACAGCGTGAGCAGGGGAGAGTCAGAGAGAGAGGGAGTCACAGACCGAAACAGGCTCCAGGCTCTGAGCTGGCAGTCAGCACAGAGCCCGACGCGGGGCACGAACCCACGAACCGCGAGATCATGACCTAAGCGAAAGTCGGACGCCCAACTGACTAAGCCACCCAGGCGCCCCAGGACAAACCATCTTTTATGACTGAAACAGTGTATGTGTATTGGGAACCTTCAGTAATGATAGGCATTTATGTGCTGGTTCCTTTATGCAAGTGTATTTTAGGTGCTTTGGGAACACCTATCCCCTTACCCTGCCCTTCATGGATTTCTGTCCCATGTGTATTTACCTAATTGGAGTCATGCATGTGCTAACTTGCCACTTATTTACATTCACACCCATTCCTTACCTCCACAAATCTTTTCTTTTCTGATTTTTTTTTTTTTTTTTTTTTGCCATACCCAAGCAAGCAGCTCTTTTGGGTTGAAGTCCCATCAAAGCAGCTCACATCTGGATGCTATTGTACACTCACCTGGCATGGAGGAAACACACTGATCCCTGCCACATCAACATGGGAGTGCAGACCATATTTTGTCGCCTTGACTCTTCCTTCACTCTGCCATTGCAGAATGATCCAGCTGCCTCCCACCTTCAGAATTTTCTGGAGAAACAGGTGCCAGCCTTTATAGTCAAGTAGAGAGACAAGCTCTACCAAACATTCTCTGAGGTCATCTGTATTCTAATGTAGGTTTGAATCTTCTTGCCACTTTGCAGGCATCTATCTAGTGTGGGGTGGGGGTGATGTTTACCTCACTCTTTCAAAGTTCTATTCTGTATCAGTGCTTCTCCCAGCACACCTCTCAGAGTCTTTATTTTTTTTCTTTACAGAGAGAGTGCAAGTGGGGGAGAGGGGCAGAGGGAAAGAAGGGGAGAGAGTGAGAGATAGAAAGAGAGAGAGAGAGAGAAAGAGAGAATGAATCCCAAGCAGGCTCCATGTGGGGCTCAATCCATGATCCTAGGATCATGACCTGAACCCAAACAAGAGCCAGAAGCTGTAGCAACTCAGCCCCCAAGGCACCCCACATCTCTCACAGTCTTAAGAGGAAAGCAAGAGAAGAGCTGACAATTTCCTCTTTGAGTTTAAGACTTTCTAATTCCAAAATCCTGAAGAAGTTCCTTTTTTGCATGTATTTAAGTTAATACTTATTTATATTTCTATTTAACACTTCAGTTGATAAATGACTACTTTTCTTTGTACATTATGCTCACTGCTGCAATGCTTTCAGAGTTATTTTGTTCTCTTGAAGAAATTTCAGAAAACAGAGTTTTGGAAAATAGTTCTTTACAACCTTCAAGTGATTAAATTAACATTTTCCTTATTACCCAAGCTATGGCCACATTAATACTGCTCTCATAGAATGAGGAAATCAATAAAGCTTTTAAATATCCAGAAGTATCAGTTCATTATATATTTATACAAAAGGTATTTACTAATGCTGTTATTTAGTTTGATATGATATTACCTTTATGATCAGTTTACAGTTTATTTTGATAACATATTTTATACTTTAAGAACCAAAGTATTCTCCGTCTTGTAATTGATTAGTGAAGCAATTAGAATTAGAGCTCAAACTCTCTTCTTTAATTAATACTCACTGTTTTTACAAAGTGCTAATCTAATAATAATATACTCTCTTTTTAAAAAATATTTTATTTATTTTTGAGAGAGAGATAGAGACAACATGAGCAGGGGAGGATCAGAGAGAGAGGGAGGCACAGAATCTGAAACAGGCTCCAAGCTCTGAACTAGCTGTCAGCGCAGAGCCCGATGCGGAGCTCGAACCCACTAACCGTGAGATCATGACCTGAGCCGAAGTCGGATGCTCAACCGACTGAACCACCCAGGCACCGCAATAATATTTTCTCTTATATGTGTATCTTTAATTTGAATAATCCAAACTTTATTTCTTCATGCTTGAGGATCAATAGTTTGCATACATGTTAACATATTTTAGATATTAAAATGGGTGGATTCTTTAAATCAGTTTTGAAAATATGAACAAAGTTCAAAAAGAAAATTCCGTAGAATTTTCTAAAGTATTTAATATAGTAATAGTATTTTCTCTTTGCGAAGAGCAAATATAATTTACAAAATTAAAACATACTCACCAAATAATAGCTTAATTTCCCATTTAGAGGAAATTTTTTTTTTCACCCTATTCATTTCAACATTACTCTCTGTAGTAATAGAAAATAGAGTATATCTTGATAGTTGGTTGAAATTAAATTTGAATGTAGTTACTATCATTACATTTTCTATAAATATTTGTTTACCATCTATTATTATTTCTTAGGCCTAGTGATATGGCACTGAACAAAATTGACATAATTTCTGCCCTCTGCAATTATGGACTTATGTTCTTCAAAATGAAGTCCGTATACACACTGGATGACCCAAAGGCAATGCAAGAAACTGATTCACAGTTTTAAGGGAATATGTTTCTGGATTTTCAACTCTGTGCATACTTTCCCTTAAAATGAGTGTACCTTAGGAAACCCCTGGCAAACAATTCCTGCTCTCCACCCCTACCCATCCTATGACAAAGGACATTTTAAAGCTTTGAAAAAGTAGTCCAGTCACCCATATCTTATCTTGCTTCTATGCATTATTTCACAGAAGAAAAGCTCAGAGACACCAGTAACGTTGATGTTGATGTTAAGAAAGTAATTAACCCAAATCCCCCGGTTCTCAAACACATCCATTCCCTACATTCACACGGTCTCTACTGTTCTATCTCCCACTTTCTCTCTCTTCTTCCCCATTTCCCCCTTTCTCTTACACACACATGCCTGCCCGCACCTCCTCCCGCCCCCACGCACATTACTTAAATGACGATATTTTTTCTTTTTCTTTTATTAACGCTCAGTGCCAACCAGAAGGGAGGTCACCACCAATAATTACATAGTACCATTTTGTGTATACAACCCTGATAAGCTACTTCCTGAGCCAGGTCAGCAAGTGATTTCTCCCCTGCTTAGCTGTCCCCAAAGCAATGTGTCACACCTATGTCCTTTTCCTTCTTTTCAAATCAGAGCTAGTAGGAGGTTTCTAAGTGATTAAAGTAAACCTCCTATGAGTTCAATTATACTCTTGATAATAAATATCTCTAAAAATTATGTTAAGAAGAAAAGGTGTGAGGGGTGCCTGGGTGGCTCAGTCAATTGAGCATCTTACTTAGGCTCAGGTCATGATCTCGCGTTCATGGGTTTGAGCCCCCGAATCGGGCTCTGTGCTGACAACTGAGAGCCTGGAGCCAGTTTCAGATTCTGTGTCTTCCTCTCTCTCTGACTCTCCCCTGCACATGCTGTGTCTCTTTCTCTTTCTCTCAGAAATAAATAAAACATTTAAAAAAATTTTTTTTAAAGAATAAAAGGTGTGAGTTGCAGGGAAGTGCCAAACTTCTTGATCTGAAGGTGGACAGTGATCCACTTAAACATCAGTCATTTCTTTTACAGGCTACTGACAGGGCCTTAACCCACAGGGCCTTAACCCAATATACTAAAGAAATTATAAATTAAGGCTAAAATTTTAGGCTTTCAAAATATCATTTAACATATTGTGAATTTGAAATAGTATAGTTTTATGATAGAAAAAATTTCAAATAACAGAGTGTTTAAAATATAAAGAAAACACATGGTAAGGTCTTAGTTTTGTTTTAGCATCACTAAATTATTTAAATATAAGTGCTCTCAGATAAGTGCAGAGTCCTAATATTCTTTGGCAGCACACATTTCCCTGCTCTTTCCAAAAATCTCTGCCTCCCACAGTCCCTGACCAATTAGGGGTTAGAACTGCACTTTATGGCACATCCATTATCCAATTATGTGAAGTGTCCATAGGTCACATGAGAAGTAGGGAGATTTGGAATGGACCAACCCATTTTGTCATACCCCTTTTAAACAGTAGAGTTCAGGAGAACCACTCTCCTGGCTTGAATCCTGAAGGCTTACATCCCAGGCAGCTTTTGATAATGGGAGGCAGCTTGATGGAGTGAGCTCATATCAAGTTTTCCCCCAATTTTTTCTTTATTCCGCAGTTAAACAACATTGAGTTGTATTTCTTTCATTTAAGGGGAAAAGTGTTCTGACTGATAATAGTTTGTTTTGTCCAACAAGACATTGAATTATATGGTGCCATAAAGGCCTGAAATCCATTATATAAGGGATTGATGTAATTTTAGAATTTTTCTATAGATGCAAATGTAATATTTAATGGATTAATAGAATGTTAGAATTAGATAAAACTTTAGAAATTAACTCATTAAAAATTACATGGAAAAAGTATTAGCCTTAAATCTATTTAATGATTTAATCAAAAGTCAGAAGCCTTCACTATTTGCACAGAGAAATAAAGTGAACTGTTCATTTATAGTTACAGTTACCAGTGTAATTTATCCTACAAATTTTTCGGTGTCAATTAGCTGAAAATTAGCATAAATTTTAGTAACTGTTCTTTATTAATGTATATGTAATCTAATATGGACATGTATTTCCTAGTTACCTGTTGATTTTATAACATATAATCTATTTTAAAGTTTTCCTAGCTTCAACTTTTCCTTTTCTGTTACTGGAAAAGCCTTAAAATTATTCCATAAAATAAGTTACTTCTCCCAATACAATTTGATTTAGAAAAGTAATTGTCTTTGACTCTTTTGCAATATGCTCCAAATAGAATACCAACCTGAGGATAAGTTGGCACTCAATTCTACCCATTGCAGCTGGGATATAATTTGTCTTGAATGAATTAATGAGTAGCCAATGAGTGTCATAAGTATTGAAAGTAATTCACTGAATAAATCTCAGGGTATTTGCAATCATTTATGTGAATGAAAATGACAGAAGAAAATGAAAACAGAAAACATCAATGGAAGAAGAGACAGATGTTGCTTTCCTTCAGTGGTAGTTCTTGAAACATTGCACATAGCAAACTTGGGGGAAATGGCTGGTAGATTGTCCATTTTGATTAAGTGTCAGTGAACTAACTTAAAAGGGATTTTAGTCAATTTGCTATGCCTTTTTTTTTTCTTCTATGAACACAGGCTGTAATTGGCTGTCAAGCCATTGTCTTTTTTAAAGAACATTTCTATTGAGTATGCTGGAATAGTGGGAAAGATTGTGAGGGGAGAAATAGCCTTGAAAACGTGGTTGATGAAATTTTAGCAAAAGTGAGCAGTTTTAGGAAAGTTTATCTGGTCTGCAGAAATGTGTATTGGTGCTTTGAATGGAAACCCTAAGTGAATATTTTCCTTTGACTTTTTCCTCTTAGTGGCCATTTGTTTATTCCTCTTAGCAGGTCCCCTGCTGCCCATTCCGCTGTCATTTTGGCTGGAACAGTTGTGCTGAGCCACTATCATCAATTTTCCTCCCAGTTGTATCTGCCAAGGCTGACAATTATTATACTAACAAGTGCTTGTTCAGTAATGTTCAGTCATTCAGATTGCTTCCCTCATTATTTTTTCTTCCCTGGAGGCATTTGATATGAACAGTCCCTAGCTCTTCACCTGGGGCTTAGAGATAGAGAAATTTGTTTAGATCTCAGTTATAGTTTTATCTCTGATTAATGGCAAAGAGATTTGAGTCTCATTTCTTGGGAGCAGCTAATGTCCCAAGTAGCCACATACAGAGAACTTGGTCGTGTTCCCAGTGCCTCCAAATTTTACTGGTTTGAAGGAAAGCTCTGGAAACCAAACTGGAGAGGGGAAAACTATAGAAGCAAGATATCCTGAATAATCTTCAAAAGTGATATGTATAAACTGATTTTAAATATCACCTTACCTCAGCATTAGAAATGGTAATGAAACCTGTAGAGAAGTTCCCCTACTGTGGGGGTAGTGTTAGAATGAAAAGTTTTAGATGAGTAACTCATATCTCTGAATCTCTAAATAAGTTGGCAGCAATTAGAAATTCAGTGGAAATTGAAATAGGGGTAGGAGTTGGTAGCATTACTTTCCTAGGTTGATGGTGGAAGAGTTCCAGATGCTATGCAAGACTGAATTGTTTTGTGCGCTGGATTGCACTCTTCTTCCCATTTCTCAGGAACCTTTATCCTTTAATTATCTTTTTTTACTGGGGGCTTTCCATGTGTGTGTGTTTGTGTGTGTGTGTGTGTGTGTGTGTGTGTGTGTGTTCTGTGTTAAATCACACTAAGCAAGAAGAATCCTTTGCACATCACTTTCCATTCGGAACCTCACTTCCAATCCCATTTGCAGTAAACCATTACAAGGAGCTATCTACATTCATCACCTCCTTCTGTCGTCAAGAGGACTAGTTAATTTCCTGTCTTACTGTCATTCCTCACACTCAGATGAAATCCATGTCTTTTTATTGTTTTTTAATTTTTCAAGACTATTTTTTAGAGCAGCTTTTGGTTCAAAGAAAAATTAAGAGGCAGTTACAGAGATTTCCCATATACTCCCTCCCCCTACATTTATATGATTTGGATATATAGCCCGAAAAACTTTTTGCTTTGTTTCTTTTAAATCGAGTGACAGTGGCTTCTATTCTCTGAGTGGCAAAGATGTCAGGGAGATCATTGGGTGGTGACATCAGCCACAGTGAATTTTCTCAGTTTGAAGACTTGTTCAGCTCTAGAGATTTTGCAAACAGTTTACAAGCTATCATATTGTTAATAAAGTCAAAGATATTAGAGAACCACAGCTGATGTTAGTTGTAAGAATTAGAATTTTAAGCTAGACCCTTGATTTGGTGACTCTACAGCTCACACCTCTCACATAATTTAGAATTAAAAACAAGAAGTCGAATAGTTTGTATTTGACACAAATCTGCAATTCCAAAGATCCAACAAATCAGGTCTCATTTCTTTTATGAAGCTATATGTTCTTATGTTATCTTATGTTTATTATGAAAATATATGACGGATCTAGATGCTCTTAATTAAATTGGGTCTTCACAATAACTTCTGAGGATGTATTTATTGACTTTTGTTCAATGAAATTTTTTTTTAGTGAGAAGACATAGACTTTTGATTCTTTAGAGGAGTGAAATATTGGAAGATAGCCTATGGTTCTTAAATGGCTTGTTCCTGCAGAGAGATGCATTGCCACGGATTCATAGCATTGCCAGAGAAATAGACCTGAATGACAGTGAGTTTGAGGAAATAGTTTATTGCAAAATAATTAGATGAACACCTTATAGTCTATTTTGCTGTAGAACAATAATTTAAGACCCTTACTAATCAGACGCTTGGTAACACAAAAGAAAATCTTCTTTAAAACAAACTCTATCACAAGTATCTCTATCACATAGCAACTCAGTTCTGTAGCGAAGAAAATTAGGTATCTATGATCAACTATATAGTAATAATGGCTAATATTGAACACATGGCCATATACTAATATCAATACCCTGTGGGTATTAATAATTTAAATCAACAGCTTTAAAAATGATAGACTATTTTACTCATTTTACAGAGGAATGAGATTTGTAAAGGATAAGTGAGTTTCTCAAAGTCCCATAATTTTTTTTTTGAGAGAGAGAGAGAGAGGCAGAGTGCGAGTGGGGGAGGGACAGAGAGAGGGGAATACAGGATCCAAAGCAGGCGCCAGGCTCTGAGCTGTCAGCATAGAGCTGATGTGGGGCTCGAACTCATGAACTATGAGATCATGACCTGAATGAAAGTCGGACGCTTAACCAACTGAGCCACCCAGGTGCCCCTCAAAATCCCATAAATCTTGAACAATGGGAGATGAATTTGGATTCTACCAGTGTGATTCCTTATAGAATGTTCAAGCTGGAAGTACCTAAGACCAATTGTAGTCCAGTGTTTTAACCCATTTGATAATTCTTTTGGTAGCACATATGAGAGGTGATTACTTCACCTCTACTTACCACCAAGAATGGGGAAAGGGGCTATTTACTTACATGTTTCTCTTACTTAAATATACTTCTAACTTTGATGAAGCATTGAAATACAGCTGAAAGTTAATAACTTGGTCTTAATTCTGTCTCCAAGATTTATTTGTATTCCACATGGAAGTTCTTTAATATTGGAAGACAGATATAACCGCACTGAAGTGTTCACCCCCTCATTTGAAAATCCTTGTTTCTTCAAACATTCATTAAAGGCTATGACTTTCAAACCCATTCTTGAAAGTCTCACTTCTTCAATATTTCTCATAAAATGTGGTATTTATCACCTAAAATAATATTCCAGGTATAATCTGATAAATGCAACTGAATATAATATATTGCTTTTATTGCTGTGAACAATATACATTGGTCAATTGAGTCTGTGCCTATATTTTAGTTTCCACATTACTCTGTTGGTTCCTATTGAGTTTCACATTACCTAAAAACCCCAAGGTGTATTACATCAAACTAAAAAGCTTCTACTTAGTGAAGGAAACTATCAATAAAACAAAAGCCCTTCTTTTGAATAGATATTTGCAAGTTATACATCCAAAAAGGGGTTAACATCCAAAACATAAAGAACTAACACAACTTTTTTTCAAACAAGCAAACAACCTGATAGAAAAGTGGACAGAGGACTTGAGTAGACATTTTTCCAAAGAAGATATAAAGATGACCAATGAGAAAAGATGCTTAGCATCCCTAATCATCAAGGAAATGCAAATCAAACCCAAAATGAAGTATCACCTCATATTGGTTAGATTGGCTGTTATTAAAAAGATAAGAAATACAGGGGTGCCTGGGTGGCTTAGTCGGTTAAGCGTCCGACTTTCGCTTGGGTCATGATCTCGCGTTAGTGGGTTCGAGCCCCGCGTCGGGCTCTGTGCTGACTGCCAGCTCAGAGCCTGGAGCCTGTTTCAGTCTGTGACTCCCTCTCTCTCTGACTCTCCCCTGCTCATGCTGTCTCGCTCTCTCTCTCTTCTAGAAATAATAAATTAAAAAAAAAATTAAAAAAAAAAGATAAGAAATACAGGACAGCTGTCTGGCTTAGTTGGTGAAGCAGGTGACTCTGGATCTTGGGATCATGAGTTCAAGCCCTGTATTGGGCATTTAGCTTACTTTAGAAAAAAAAAGACAAGAAATAAAAGTGCCAGTGATGATTGAAAGAAAAGGTAAGCCTTGTATGCATTTAGTGGAAATGTAAATTAGTGCAGCCACTGTGGAAAATAGTATGGAGGTTCCTCAAAAAATCAAAAATAGAACTAGCATAAGATTCAGCAATTCTACTTCAGGGTATTTATCCAAAGAAAATACTAATTTGAAGAGATATATGCATCTCTATGTTTATTGCAACATACTTTATAATAGCCAAGCTATGGAAGCAACTTATGTGTCTATCGATAGATGAATGGATAAAGATGAAATCTTTCCATTTGTGACAACATGGATGGACATAAACATGACTATGCTAAGTGAAATAAATCAAAGAAAGATACTACTGTATGATATCTCTTTTTTGTGGAATTTAGAAAAACAAACTATCAAACAAAGCAGAAACATACTCACAGCAACAGGAAACAAAATATTGGCTACCAGAGTGGAGGGAGATCTTGGGAAGGATGGGTGATATAGGTGAAGAAGATTAAGAGGTATAAACTTACAGTTATAAAATAAATAAATCATGAAGATATAATGGATAGCATAGGAAATATAGTCAATAATATAATAACTTTGGTGACATTATAACTAGAGCTATTATAGAGATTATGTCATAATGTATAAAAATATCGAGTCACTGTCATGTACACCTGAAACTAATAGTATATTGTATGCCAATTATACTTCAATAAAAATCTAGTCAAAAACCCCAGGGCCTTTCTAATATTCATAATATTTAGTTAAGCTTGTCTTCCTCACTCTGTATTTTTCAAATTGTTTCTCATTTTGTCATCGGTTTTCATTGTGTTTTGTCTAATACAACTCACTCTTCTTGTAAGATCTTGCTGGTTTCTTGTCACACTTTTCCAACTTGTATTCGTGTGGTTGTGTGGAACCGTTTCTGTTTCTGGGGTGGCCTGTGCTACATGCCTGGGCAGTCAGAACACTGCCTCTTCTGGCAACAGTCTAGTCACAGGTCATCGGTCTATTTCACAGCCGGTGATACATAATTCTGGGTCATTTTTAGACATATTCCAAAAACAGTTTTTGTCTTCTAATATATCTGAGCCCAAGAGGCAAAATATCAACCCTCATAGTGACAGAAACTTTCTCAAGAACAAACATAGAAGAAAGCAGAAAAGAAATGTACAGAAGGGGAAAATTCATCTGACATCTTTTGAGCCCTTTCATTCACTTTTATTTAATATCCAAATATAACATCTTTAGTTCATTGAATTGACAAATTCTCTTCTCTGTTTAAGCCTTTAAGAGCTGGATTTCTGCCTCTAGCAAGCAAAAGTTAACTAACACAAATGTAGCACAATGCAGCATTTATTGCCATTTTATTTCATTTGCCTTCTCTAGTGTTTCCAGGTTATTAACATTTTTGAAATTCTTTTAGTCTCTGTCCCAGATTAGCATCATCCTCAAATTTGGTAAATCTGTCTTGTCTGTGTTTCTGTGTTTCCTTAAATTGTTGACAAAAATCTAGAAACTCAAGTGGCAAATTTCCCAAAGCCTAATTAAGACCTTATTTCCATAATTCTTTACTATTCTCAAAAAATGTACCATAGGAGACAATCTACACATAAAGTAATCCATCCTAAAAATTTGCAGTCAGGATTATTTTTTCATAGCAGTGTGTGATCTAGAATTTATTTTTCCACTTTTCTTAAATCAGGATAGCAAATTCTTATCAGCCGTCAAAACCAGAGCCTCTGGAGTCAGATTGCTGAAACCTCAACACTAGATCAGCAATGCATTATACAGTTTTTCTCAAGTTAATTTGCCTTTCTGAGCTTCAGTTACCTTATCCATACACTGGAGATAATAATCAAACCTTCCTCAAAGGGTTGTAAGAATTAGATGTGAATAATGCTTATAAGGAATTTAGCTCTGTGTCAGTTAGGATTCTAGTAGACAACAGATGACACACTCTAATTAGGATAACTTACAAAGAGTTTAATGTAGAGAATATTAACAAAGATGTGGGCAGTATGTAGGGGAATCATGAGGAAAATGGTGGAGGTGATACCACAGGCCTCAGCAATGAGAGGAGGGAGAGCAGAACCTCAGAAGTGGAGAGTCAGGTTGCCATTAAACCTTGAGAAGAGCAGTGACCACCTGTGGAGATGTGCAGCCAGCCTCAGGCAACCCTGCAAGAGAGAGCAGAAGACCAAATACCCAGCTTCCTACTCCTTCCTCTCCTGGCAGGGATCCCCCAATAGCTAAATCCAATTAAAAGCCAGAATACAAGGAAGCCGCTTGATGTAGCGAATGTTGATTAGTCTCCTCATCACAGAAAAGTGTGTACAAGTTTGGAGGAGCAGATGGAATATATCCAGCAAAAGCTCAACTCCTAAGAGTACTCCGTATTAAAAGAAAATTTTCAAAACCATTTAGTTACCTCCTCAGGTTCCCGAAAAATTCTAAGGTGTAATATTCCTAGATTTTTGATAAAATTTAATATGAAGCTGTGGGTTACACTTTTTTATGTTGTCTGTTAGGATGAACCCATGAAATTGTCATTTTGTTGGTCATAAATAGTTTATTGTCTATACTTTCATATGATTCAAAGTAAAATACTGAGCTTGAGCCTCTGTAGTCTGATGGGATTAGGCTTTAGGTTGCACTTTGAATTAAAGGAGAATGATAGAAAGTCTGGCTGGAATGGCCAACTTGGCCCAGATAGATAAGGATATTGGATGCTATGCTAAAACATTCTGAACTTAGTATGTACTCACGAAGAAGACACTGGAGATTTTCTTGTTGTTGTTTTGTAGATATTTTTTAATTTTTGTTATTTTTAAGTTATTTAAATTCCAGTTAACATACAGTGTAATATTAGTTTCAGGTGTACAGTATAGTGATTCAACACTTCCATACATCACCCTATTGTCATTACAAGTAATGAGTTCCTTAATCCCCATCACCTATTTAACCCATCCCCTCAACCACCTCCTCTCTGGAGCCATCAGTTTGTTCTCCATAGTAAAGAGTCTTTTCCTTTTTTTGTCTCTCTCTCTTCTCATATTTTTTCCCCTTTGCTCATTTGCTTCTGAAATTCCACATACAAGTGAAATCTTCCATACATCACCCTATTGTCATTACAAGTAATGAGTTCCTTAATCCCCATCACCTATTTAACCCATCCCCTCAACCACCTCCTCTCTGGAGCCATCAGTTTGTTCTCCATAGTAAAGAGTCTTTTCCTTTTTTTGTCTCTCTCTCTTCTCATATTTTTTCCCCTTTGCTCATTTGCTTCTGAAATTCCACATACAAGTGAAATCTTATGGTATTTGTTTTAATCTGACTTATTTCACTTAGCATATATAATATTCCCTGGCTTCAATCCACATCGTTGCAAGTGGCAAGATTTCATTCTTTTTCATGGCTGAGTAATATTCCATTCTGTGTGTAAGTATGTATGTATGTGTGTGTGTGTATGTAATACATATATGTGTGAGTATGTGTGTGTGTATATGTGTGTGTGTGTATGTATATATATATATATCTCTCACATCTTCCTTATCCATTCATCAGTGGACACTTGGAATGTTTCCATAACTTTGCTTTTATAGATAATGCTGCTATAGTAGGGTGTATGTACCTAGTATATTGAGTTTTTCTTTCTTGGTTACCAAGAGAATTAAATTTTGGTTCCCAAAGAATTAGAATTGAAGCCTAAAATAATGCTAGTGTCCCCAAACTTTTGATTGATTAAGCTGTCAGTAAAGTAAGTAAATAATGTGTTTAGAATTCTGCTTTAGTAGGGGTGCCTGGTTGGCTCAGTTGGTTGAGTGTCTGACTTCAGCTCAGGTCATGATCTCATAGTTTGTGGGATTGAGCCCTGCGTTGGGCTCTATGCTGACAGTTCAGAGCCTGGAACCTGCTTCCGATTCTGTGTGTCCCTCTCTCTCTGCCTCTCCCCTGCTCGTGATCTGTCTCTCAAAAATAAATAAATGTTTAAAAAAATTTTTTACATAAAAAAGAATTCTGCTTTAGTATAATAAAATTTACTTCTGTCTATCGATTACACTAATGATAACAACATTAACAATATTTTTCAATGTTAATTCTGCTTGAGGCTCCATTCTAACCATTCCATGTGAATTGCCTCACTTAATTGTCTTTAACAAATCTGTGAAACAGGTGCTACTCTTATCCTTGTTTTACTGATGAAATAACTGAGGCCAAGAAAAATTAGGTAATGTGTTCAGCAGCATGCAGGTAGTAAGTGTGACAGTGAGTATTCTATATAAGGCCATTTGATTCCATATGTCATGAATTCAGCCAGTATTTTATAGTCTCCACAGGTGTCCTCAGGAAGCCCATCACTAAAACATTTTGTCTTTCTTAAATGTTTTATAATTTCAGCGAAGAAAATTTCTTTCTTTACGTGCATTATTCATCTTGTTATCCCTACACATTCTAGTCTAGCACTTTTGCTTTGGTTAGTGTCCAATAAATTGAGAGAACATTCAATTTTATGTACCATTTGCCTTGATGTTCATATCACTACTGCTTTTTCCTTCTTTCTTTCTCATTCCGGTCTTTCCCACAATTGCATTCTCCCTTTGGTTTGTGAACTTCTCTATGGGTCAATATCTTGTCAGTTAATGTTACTCTTGCTTTTCCTAATGGATCATTTCATGTAAAGAGGATGTATTCCAACTGTTACTCTCATTGAAACTGAAACTTGGTGAGGTCTGTGCGATCACAGTTATGAGCATGCTTTAAAATACAGCGATTTGGTTAGATAACTGTGCTCTGTTGTCGGGAAAGGTGATTATTATCTGTCTCCTTCCCTGTTGTTTTCTCCTCAGAACAATTGAATACCTTCTTCCCCATGGAGCTTCTCTTTTTTATTTGTGGTCCTCAGTTGGTTTAGTTCCTGTTATTTGTCTGAATCCTTTTCTCTAACTCCTGAACATTATTGAATTTCATGCATGGTTGTTAAATGCTCATAATGGAGCATTGCAATCATGTCCTTGCCAGAATGTCCTTGTCTTCATGGTAGACACACAGCAATCTATCGTTTTAACCCTAGGTATCAAGGCGTAGAAAAACAAATACATTTTGCTTTTACTCCTCGCTTTCCATTTCTACTTTTCTCTTTTACTTAAGCCTTTATACTTGGACTGTTCACTTTCATTGTGTCCCCAATAATTCATCAGCAACCATCTGAAAACTACATGTCTCTACTTCCTGGAACTTGTAACAGGATTTGTACCATTTCTGAATGCCAGAATTTTCATCACTTTTCTACAGGGTGGCATGCATTTTTCATCTACGTTCTGCATCTTAAAATGAGTCATAACCACGGTTCCTTACAGAAATCCCCCTTGGAAATAGCCATTGCTTCATTGCTTGTTTTATAGGAGTCTCCTTGGTTAGGTGAGAGTCTAGGGTAATGCTGCCTTTAGGCAGGACTGGCCACTTCTCTTTCCTCTGTTTCTGCCACATTTTTACTGTTGCAGTAACTTATCAAAGACAACTACTTTGGCATATACTCATGGCCAAGACCCAGTATTTCAAACCAAAGAAAAAAATTTTAAACCAATTTTAAAATGTAGTTTTCAAGAAACCACTTTTCTTGTGTATTCTCTACTATAATGCTCTGGGTTAAATGATGAGTAAAATGTTTTTCTTGTTAACTGAAAAGGGATTATGTTTGGATATAGTGCAGCTTTTACTTAACAGTCAAAACATCTTTAGAAAAGAAGGGGTGTTAGGTGAACACTGAGAACAAGGCTGTCTAGCTCTGTGTCTCATAATTTAAGTAGACTTATTTGGACCAGAGAAGACAGGGTTGGGAAGTTTTTTCTTTTTTTACAGTATTTCTTCTTATTCCACTAGTTGTCTTGAACCTGATTGCTTTTTAGTGGAGATCAAGCTGAATGATATAAGTGATTTAACACACTTCATTCAGAACATTTTATGTGCACTATATGGTTCATTGAAACTCAGATGCAAGCTAACATTAGACTGCTCAATGTTCAGTGATTTCTTTACACAGACAGTAGTATATATGTCGGCAGTGTTTATTTTATGTGCATATATTTTAGGTATCCTAAAACCAGTGTAAAATGATTAAGTAGTATCATTTATTTCTTTAACCTCATTTAATGCTACTTTTTAAAAAAATATTGAGTTATTCTTAAATTAAAACATTTGTGATAATTGACATTCTTGAAAATAACATCTCAGTAGGAAAACTGGTGTGAATTAGCATCCTATGATATGACATATCATTTGATAGTTCCAATGTTCATTTATTTTTGTTACATGTTTTAAGTCTTTGATACATATTTTTACAGTCTTTGTAGTCAAGTTGACTCCTTTCTCCCCCTTTTGACTTGACTTTCTGTCAGTCATTTTTAATCATGTAAATCTGCCTTTTGTGATCCAATTCATGACACTTATGATGGGACTTTGACATAGTGTATTATCCTAATAAGGTGACCATCCATCTGATTTGCCCAAGATTGGCAGGGTTTTTGGGAGAAGGATGTTCAGTTTGAAAACTGGCACTGTCCTGGACAAAAACATCCCAAGTTGCCTGGAGAGATGGGGGGTCACCTGGGATGAAGGATTTTCAGTATTAAAATGAGGAGGGTTCTAGATGAACTAGGATGATTGGTGACCCTACTTCCTGACTGATTACTATAGATTTTAATTGAGAGCAGTTTTAGGTATGGTGCTTAGTGCTGAAGTCAATGTTAAAAATAACCTAATATAAACTAATACAGTCAGACTGTTCAAATAAGTTTTTCTGGGAAAACCTTTTTATATTTTTAATTGTGTCTTGATTGCAAGTTGTTTAGGAAGTGTTGTAGACTTTTCTCCTGGTATAATCACCTTGATTTCTGTGAAGAATGCCCAGGGAGTGATTTGTTTGCCCTCCCTTTCCTCTCAGGATACCTTCTCCTGGTGGAGTCGCAGTCTACACAGCAACAGATAATACCTTCTTCTGCCATGAGGAACATGGGGGAGAAGAAGGAAGGAAATGGTGGGGGAAAGGGAGAGAGGCAAACCATGAGAGACTCTTGAATGCTGACAAAAACTGAGAACTGATGGATGTGGGGGGGGGGAGGAGGGATGGGCATGGAGGAGGGCACTTGTGGGGATGAGCACTGGGTGTTATATGGAAACAATTTGACACTAAATTATTTGTAAAAAAAAAAAATTCCATTCCCTTTATCTCCAAGGGTTTTCCTGGTTCTGACAACTTCTGTCTTCAACATGTCACACTGTCCACCTTCTATTCTTGGACCTTTACACCATGTGGTTTGAATGTTTTGGATGAAAACTGAAACTTTGAACTTCAGCTCAGTCTCTTTCCTTTTGGTCTACAGTATGATCCAAATAACTAAGCAAGATCTTCAGAATTAGATGGTGCAACTCAAACTTCAGCTCTACTATCTGCCAACTATGGGAACTTTGGCAAGTTACTGCAACTCTCTGTGTCTTGGTACTCTTGGCTTATTAATTAGGGCAATGATAGGAGGTCTGGTGAAGATTAAAATTAATGCGTCTAAATTACTTATGTTATTGCATAGCACATAGTAAGTATTTTGTGAGCTTTAATATTATTACTCATGGTCCTTTTTTAAATCTGTGCACTGTAGTGTTATTCTCACACTCTTATTTTATTCAATTTCTTAATATCTGTCAGTAAGTTAATTGGGTAGATCTCTGTTAAACCTAAGCATATAGAATAATGAATGTTATTCTGCTATCAATTCTAAACAGTACTCAAACCTTACATATACTGAGTACCTTAATGAACCCAACACCATTGGACTCATTCTATAGCACTGAACCAGCTACAGGATACTCCGAAGTTCTTACTTTGGGCCTTTGTCTATAACAAACTGTACCTTTTTAGCAGTGTGAGGTTCACATGACTCAACCTGTGTATTCAAATCAGTGATAAATAATTTCTACTGAAATTCACTGAGTCATCAATTGATATAAGATTCATTCTTTTACTTTCAAATCATATTTAGGATGTCTTTTTGTTTGTTTTAATCAACTTCTCTTCATTTGCCCTCAGCCTGAATCAGTTTTGTAATTTATCTCAGAGTGCAAAGTTAAAGAAATATTGTCAACATGACTCCATCCCATTCTCAGTGAAGAAGTGTGTTGATGTATAATTTTAATTTGATAAGAGAAATTCGATTTAGTTTCTCAGTGTGATCTTTTTTAGTGTTCTATTCCACTGGGTTTTCAGATGTTAATATACAAGTTATATGTGCATGATTATATCATAAGTATGTTCCTTCAGCCCTGGTCTTTGAGGGGCACCTGGGTGGCTCAGTCAGTTCAGCATCCGGCTTCAGCTCAGGTCATGATCTCACGGTTCGTGGGTTCGAGCCCCACATCGGGCTCTGTGCTGACAGCCAGCTCAGAGCCTGGAGCCTGTTTCATATTCTGTGTCTCCCTCTCTGACCCTCCCCTGCTCATGCTCTCTCTCTCTCTCTCTCAGAAATAAATAAAACATTAAAAAAAAAAAGCCCTGATCTTTGAATTTAAACCATATGGTTTCTACACAGATAGGTGGCCCTAAGCATATATGAGTTGAGGTCATTCCTGACCAGTCTTATTTGCCACAGTGCTGCCTCCAGTACTCTTGACTGATCCCTTAATGTCTTTCTGCTACTCTTCCACCATCAGGATGCCAGTTGAACCATATTAATTGTAAAGTTTGGATGAGGCATGGGTAGGGAAGATAAAAATAAGAGAAGGCCTCAGTGAGGGGGAAAACACTTGTAAAGAGCAGACTATGGGGTGCCTGGATGGCTCATTCGGTTAAGCGTCTGACTTCGGCTCAGGTCATGATCTCATGGTTCGTGGGCTTGAGGCCTGCATCAGGCTCTGTGCTGACAGCTCAGAGCCTGGAGCCTGTTTCAGATTCTGTATCTCCCTCTCTCTCTGACCCTCCCCTGTTCATGATCGCTCTCTCTCTCTCTCAGAAATAAATTTTAAAAAAACATTAAAAAATTTTAAAAAGGAACAGACTAAAGTCCATGTTATTTTTGAGGTACAGAGAACTATGCACTTTTTTCTCTGTATTTGCCTCCTCCAGACCCCTTGTTTTTATCTTCAGTCCTTATCTTTCCTGATCCTCACAGTATGAATCCTTGCTGCTCTCCTGGTTAAATAATAAATAAGCGAGCCACACTGGCCTGTCTCTTAAAACATATTCACTCTTCTAATAACTATTTTGCATGTTACTTGAAAGAGTAGATGCCATTTCCGAACAGTATGAGTTTTTGAATGTTCTTTTTGCACATTTTTCTTCTATTTTTGTTTTCTATTCCTTTTTAATTCTTAAAAAAAAAAGTAATATGCTACCTGATATAGAATCTGTGGAATTTGTTTAGGACAAATATTACCTCCTTTCTCGAAGTGTAGGTTTCTGATAAGATCCAAGGTATGATATCATTGTGTACATGTTTACTTGCCAATCTAGGGATTTTCTGATCTGTCATTTCTTTTTTACTCATTTCCTTTGGGGTTTGTTTTTGGCACAAAGAACTGAACTAGGATCATTGAGTGTTGTATTATATCTGGATGCTATTAGTTTTCTCTCAAGTTTTGAGGAGCCAAGAATAGAAAGTTTATTGAGCAACCCCAGGTGGAGAAGGTCAGAGTTCAGGGAAGGTCTTTTTTGTAAAATAAATGTTGAAGTCAGTGAACCAATAGAGGAATGGCAGTGTACAATGGGCAGTTCAATAATTTGTGAAATGCTTGTGAGACCTATGCTTTACTTATAGATAGGGAAACTGAAGTACAGGAAAATGAAGTTGCCTTAATTGCAGAGCCAGCCAGTGACTAGAACCCTAGTCACACTCAGTTAGTTCTGGCTTCCAGCCTGGCACTATTAACAGACAGAGGGACTCTAGGCTCTACCCTTTTCTGCCCCTGCATGTCATAGAGAGGGAAACAAGCTAATGGAGATTTCACGAATTTCATCACTTCATGGAATAGATTAGAGCAGAGTTACCAGGTAGTCTGTGAATGAGACCCAGGTGAGGATTTTTTTTTTAATATTCTAAATCCAGTTTACACCCTAGACTAATTAAATCACAGTCTCACGGTGAAGGACATAGGCCTCAGTAATTTGAGCCCCCCTCCCCCTTAGATTCTGATATACAGACAAATTTAGGAAACACGGAGTTAGAAGAAATGCATGAAAAGAACCTAATTGTCCTCATTCTTTAAGCCATTTAAAAAATTATATTAGGCACCTCCAGTTGATGGGAGATTTCCAAAAGGATTTTTCTGCTTTAACTCATATTGAGTACTTGTTATGGACTTGGCATTGAACTGAGAAATTTACTATGTAAATCCTCCCATTGTGTATGTAAGAAAACGGAGGCTGAGAGAATCAAAGCAACTTGCTTAAGGTCATAGACATAGTTAGTGGGGTACCAGGATTCAAAACTCAAGTTGGCTTGACACAGAACCCAAGGTGAGGGATTCTGGGAATAATATTGATCGTATCTATTTTGAGGTCACTTTTCTTTGTTTCTATCCTTATAATACCTGGGGACTTATTTGTGTTGTGGGTTCTTGACATTTCTTTTCGCTGACCCTGACTCCTCTTGAAGCTTTGAGGTTTGAAGCATCCACATTTAGAATAACTCTGGTTGCTTCCCATGTTGAGAGTCCTAATCACAGTAACTGCTGCGTTTAGAGCCTTATCTATATTTAGGTTCCAGCTGTTCTGGCTGATGAAACTGCTGGAGCACAGAAACTATCTAATCCTGGGTTCCCCATGTGGTTCAACTTAAAAAAAGTAGAAAAGGAAAAAGAGCTTCCACCAGCATCCCTGAAATCTATGCATCCAGCTTTGCTCCTGCCATCTGGGTCTCCTTTTAGCAGAGATTACGCTGACTGTCACTCTTGTTATGTTCTTAACTCGTAGTCATAGCTCTGTACCTCCACACCACTTAAATAAAGAATTTCCTATCATGTATTGAATGACAAATCATAGACCCATTCCCAGAATTTCCTAAGCATCCCTTGATGAAAGATTCTTCTTAGAGAATACAAATTAACTATTTGCATTGCATGTTTGAAATGTCATGAATTTTGGTTTTAAAATGAAGAGAGTTGCTGATTTTAATTTAATTAGTAATAGTTATAAAATATGTAGGCAGTAATTTATTTACAAAATGTTATCGTCTCTTGTTCATGTTCCATCACAGCATTGGAACATAGAAAATTAATAAAAGCATGTTAACGAATGAATGAACTTTGCTAAATCTTAGAAGTAGTATATATAGGAGCAAAGCCTGCATTGTGGATCTGTGCTTGCACAGTCATAAGGGGCTCCATTCTCAGAGACACCCTGTACTCAGCTTAGCGCTCTGCTCCTACTACCTTGAAATTTTTAATAATTATGGAAAAGGATCCTGCATATTTATTCTTCACAAGTTCCACAAATTAGACATGGGATCATAGCATTACATAGTTTGTTCTGCACAGAGGAAATATATCTAAGCATAAACTTAGAGTCTCCATAAATGGTTAAACAGAACTTTAGGGGCTATTTAAACTCCTAGCATCAAACATGTTCATCACAGACAGCTAAAAACAAACAAACAAACAAACAAAAAACGCCTTGATTATTGTAATGAACCCATCTGAATGAATTAAGGTGAACTTTCCCTTCTCCTCATAAAAATAAAAATACATGAAGATGTAAAAATAATTGTAAAAGAATACATATTTGAGCTTAAAGCAATTCTCATATTCCAGAAGCAAAGTAGGGATGCCTTGTTCAGGAAGACTTTAGATTCTGGCCTTAGGGTCTTGGTTTATTACCCAACTGTATATAGAAGACAAAAAACTGGAGTAGAAATTCCTGTATGAAGCTGAGTCCCTGTAAACACAGCCTCTTTAATAAAGGATGTTTAAATAACTCTGTTCATGAAACTGATGTGGCAAAGAAGTTCTAAATCTCACCAGGGCTGTAGGGCAACAAAAAGGAATAGAGTCCCAAGAGGAAGACCAAGAACCAGAGGCCAGATGGCACTTGTTGCTGGAAATAAACAAGGAGTATTCATGTTCGAGTTCATAGATGAATATTCACAGCTCAGATTTCTGGGCAGAGAGATATAAGTACGATCAGAGTTCTTAACTGGATTGATTGTAAAAATTAAAGACAAGAATGGAATTGTGAGTCCCTAAGCACAAAATTGATAAACCAGAGGGTTGGAAATGAATTCCAGTGAGCAGCCAGGCTGGCTACAGAAGATAGAGACAAAGTTCCTCAGCATTACTGCTACTGAGAGAGAGAAAAAAAAAGATTTTCTGTTGAAAGGTTGTGATAAGCTAGATAAGTTGCCTTGGTGGTTAATGATAGGAAAGGGTTTGTAGCCTTTTACGAAGCATTATGGAGCATAAGGAAATAGAAATTATAGTGCAATGAATGTGTTTGCAATATATTAGCGATTATCAATGTTTATATACTAATTCACAGTATAATAAATTGACAAAGTGATGCTATAAAATGGATCCACTGTCATCTTGTTTAACACTTGACACTAAGCTTATTTGCTTTAAATTGAATCCTAGTAATTCACAAGGAAGTAATTCTTTAGTATTTTACTCTATAAGCACAGTTATGCAATGTAGAATGTTTAGAGGCATCCCTGAGGTAAACAGAAAATAGACCCATCTTGTGGCCACAGCCTATTTAAATTTTTAAAAAAGCAATCAACCATGCTTATTATAAATGATTCACAAAATAAAGATATACATAAAGAATGAGAATTCTTTTTTCTCCTGGGGCAACAAAAATCTAATTAACTGCTCAGACCTTTACTAAGAACTATTTTAAACAGTTTTCAGGTTAATTTGTAGCCTTTATTTTAGTTTTTGTTTTAATTAGCAAAATCTGTTCCCAAAGAGTTACTTTTGACAACCATTTATTAATTTCTATTTTACTGAATTTTGCATTTCTATTTTGTGACTACTTACACAGAAGTTCAGTTATTAAGAAATATATTAAGTTAATCACTATTCTTAGCAGTTTTATTTGTTCATTCTTATTTTTTGTATATCATATCATTTTCTCTTAACTTCACTTTTCAATTTGCACACACATAACATCATACTGTTTAAAGTTCCATGGGCGATAAGTCTTCTTTGTATTTGTGTATATATATAGAATTCTCTGTTTTGAATATTCCAAAGAATGGGTGTATATTTCAGGTTCAAAGCTTTCTTAGCAAGTTTTCTGTAGTGCTACATTTTGTATTTTTGTTTCTTTTGTTTTATTAGCATTTCTTATTTCCTGATATAAATGAGTTTGGTTCATATTTCTTCATAGATATCATCTTTTTTCTCCCTAGTAATTTATAGGATTGTTGTTTTTATCTTTAGAGATTTACTGTCTAGGAGTGTGGTGCTTGAGGATGTATTAATGCTTCTGTATTCTATATTCTAAAAGAATCTCTTTTCCCTGATTTTACACTGATTTAATCTTTTGTCTTTGGACAATTCTCTACCTCTGCTGACTTTTTTTTTTTTTCCCTTTCTTTTCCTCCCACCACCATCTACCTTTAAAAATGTCAGCACCTATGTTTTTAATGTCAAAGAACCTTGGGATTTTTATTTTTATTTGTTTTTGTTTTTAAATAACAGGACCTTCTACTTTTAGTTATGTGATAGCATCTTGAAGCTCTTTGAATGTGCAAATCATACATTTTGTTTTCCTGCTGATTTCTTGTGTTTCCTGATTTAGCTTTACTTCTTGGATTTACAGATTGCTTTTACAGGCCTAACCATCAATAATTGTCCTCAAATATCTGGTGATTTGGACAATTTATTTACATATACATATTTCTGCATATGCATATATATATATGCTTACGTCTAAATTTATACGTAAATGAGGATCTTGATTGACCAAACCTATCGATAGAGGGCCTTAACTCAGTTCTCCTGAAGATCTATATGATTCATTAGACGATATTGCTGGAAACCTGGAGTCCAGTTGGCTTGTTCTCCTGGGACTGTGGAAATACACTCTCTGAGTCACCATCCAGCTTTATCCCCTAGCCCTCTCCCCATTTGGTGTCTCCTCAGGGATTGCCTATATTATTCAGCAAGATATACTTAAAGTCTTAGTCTTGCTGGACCTTCAAAGCTAACCAGCTCCTTAATTAAGTTTTCTACATGTTACTCATGGACTGATTTTGCTTTCAACACCCCTACCTTAGATATTGGAGCTATGTCAAAGCTCTACTTAGAAAATACACTTTTTTCAATGATTTTTGGGAGCCCTTAATCCAAATGTCAAACACATTAAAGTATTCGCATATCAGAAGTAAATGAAAATATTTGGTAATATAAACAATATGTTAATTAAAAATACTTTGGCCTAAAGTAGCTAACTTAATACAGTTGGCTTTGATTTCTCAATAGTATAATCATATTTGGGAATTTTTGGTAAGTGAGAATATCTAACTTCATTAACATGCAATTAAATGTTTATGCTGTGTAAAACAAGCAAGACAATTAAGTAGAGTTTTAAGTTCTGTGGACATTTAAGCAAGTGTGTTTTTCATTTGAAGTTTGTACTTTTGTATTTTGAAGCCAATATATTTTTTCAATATTGAAACATTTTTGTAGACCTTTAAATTTTTATTTTAACATTTATTCATTTCCTGAGGGCAGAGAGAGAGAGAGAGAGAGAGAGAGAGCACAAGCAGGAGAGAGGCAGAGAGAGAAAGAGATACAGAATCCAAAGCAGGCTCCAGGCTCTGAACTGTCAGCACAGAGCCCAATGCAGAGTTCAAACTCACGAACTGAGAGACCATGACCTGGTCTGAAATCGGACACTTAACTGACTAAGCCACCCAGAAGTTCCACAGTTTTGTAGCTCTTAAGCAGTGACTCACTTTTAAACTAGTGTGGCTTGCTCATTTCTTAGCGTGTTTGGATTTTACCTTTTGTTTGAGCTCCTCTACTTTAAATCTTCTATGCATTCCTCAAATTTTGTTCTTCTAATAGTCCACTTCTATTTTATAGTACTAATATTGATTCATTTTCAATTTTACATTTCTTCAATCATTCTAATGGGATTTGGAGAGGTATAAAAGTGAAACTCTGTGTTGAGTCAGCTATCTTTGACCAGAGCCTATAATCACTCTCGATTGAGAAACTTTCACTTTGACCATATACATTTTTAATAAATATAATCTATTGCCAGTACTTAAATTTAAATAGAAGCTAATTCCCAGTTCTTAACAAGCTCTGTTCAGCAGTTCATGGAGAATGTTCTTAACCCTGTACTGTAAGTGGAGTGAACACCCCTGAAGGAGTCTGGATATATCTAAAGACCAGAGTAAGTCGTTGTCCTTTTTTGTAAGTGAATGTACACAAAGCTGCTGTCATATCAATACTCCTTTCTTACACTAACTGTTTTAAATATTTGTCTGAATATGATCAGATCTCCTATTTAGACTACATTTCAGCGATCATAACTTACTCATCCTTATAATTCTCAGTTAGGAGACATTTTCTGAAGCTCATATGTTTTCTGTAAGAGAGAACGAGAAGAGTAAATATTAGAACAAAGGAAGAAAGGAGGAGGAGAGAGAAAGAGAGGAAGAAAATTTTATGAAAACTGCTAATGCAATAAAATACTTTAGTCTTTAGTATTAAGATTCATTTGAGTCAGAACTAAACATCCCATATTTTGGTGAAGTTCAGAAAATGCTACATGCAAGTGTGTCAATCTTACTATGTGAGACCTTGAGGGCTTTCCAGGAACATTGTTTCTGAAATACAAACTGACTATTCCACAGAGGCAGTGACTGTATTTCTTAGAACCTTTAGCTCCTCTACACAGCAAGTAATTGTACTAATACATTTTCAGGCTCTGTGTCAGCTATCTCCCCCAGATTGAGAAACTAACCATATACCCCAGTGTGTTCGAAGTGGAGAATGTTCTTAACACTGTAAGTGGAGTGAACACCCCTGAAGGAGTCTGGATATATCTAAAGACCAGAGTAAGTCGTTGTCCTTTTCTGTAAGTGAATGTACACAAAGCTGCTGTCATATCAATACTCCTTTCTTACACTAACTGTTTTAAATATTTGTCTGAATATGATCAGATCTCCTATTTAGACTACATTTCAGCGATCATAACTTACTCATCCTTATAATTCTCAGTTAGGAGACATTTTCTGAAGCTCATATGTTTTCTGGAAGAGAGAACGAGAAGAGTAAATATTAGAACAAAGGAAGAAAGGAGGAGGAGAGAGAAAGAGAGGAAGAAAATTTTATGAGCTCTGTTTTACAACTGCTAATGCAAATAAAATACTTTAGTCTTTAGTATTAAGATTCATTTGTGGCATCTATTTAGTGTATTGTCTCTTTAGAACTGTCCAAACATTTGATGATTGTTAATGGAACCCATATTTTGGTGAAGTTCAGAAAATGCTATGCATTTCAATCTTAGCTTGTGAATATAAAGACTTTAGGACATTGTTTCTTAAAATGTCAGGGAGGAGGTGCGTCATGAACACTTTCACAGTCTAGTATTGAAAACAAGGCACTTCTCCCCCAGAGAATAAAAACCAGATTGTGCGAATGATTCTAGAAGAATAGTGAGCTCTCTGGAGTCCCTCTGTGGGGCTCCATAGTTAGGACTTGTAGAAAGTTAATATAACTCCCTGCTTGATAATGTTATATACATGTACTGATTATTTTATGTGTATCTTGAGCCTGATATTTGAATGAAATGAAAGAAAAAAAAGGGAAGGGGGGAGGGAAGAAAGAGAAAGCTGCTTTTTATTTTTTTATTCTTTTTATTTTTTAAATAAAATTTTAATTTTCTAATAAAATTCTTTTATTTTCTTAATTTTTTTTTATGAGAGAGAGAGGGAGAAACAGCGTGAGTAGGGGAGGGACAGAGAGAGAGGGAGATACAGTATCTGAAGGAGGCTCCAGGCTCTGAGCTGTCAGTACAGAGCCTGACACGGGGCTCGAACCCACGAACTGTGAGATCATGACCTGAGCTGTAGTCGGACGCCTAACCAACTGAGCCACCCAGGTGCACCACAAGTCCTTTTTAATAATGTTTAATTTGTGCTGATAAATACAAGGTATATTGTGACAGCATAACTATTATCTTTAGACTTGGAATTTTTGTTTAACAACTTTACCAAAAGTATAGTCTGAAGTAAGTTATTGTGTTACTGCCTTTTCATTACTTCTCTTTCTAAATATAGGTTAATAATAATTTCCTACCTTCTTCAAGGGTTTGTTGTGAATATTAAATGATGATAAATTACAGATTGTATGATTACATCATTAAATTTTACCACCATAATTATAAATGCAACTCCTTTCCTAATTTACTATTATTTAGCTTCTAAAATGTGCCTCTGATCATCCATAACTTTATTTTATACATCAAAATTTAAAAGTCCCTAAGATATATCAAACTCCATTGTTATATGTTTCTCTTTTTTATATATCCATTACATCCCATGATGATAAGAGTTGTGCCCTTCTTGTTGTTAGCTGAATCTGATAAGCTTCTCAGTGTGAAAAAATGAAATCAGGTAGAGAGTAACTCAGTATTGAGTTCATTTTTGGGCAGTTTGCTTCTACTTCAGTGACAGGTATATTTGGAAGCAGATGATAATGCTCTGATGAAATAGAGACATGACTTTTTTCTCTAAGGATAAGTATATGATTTTTCAATATTTTTAGGTGCTTTAAAACAACCATCTAATCATAATTTGTACTTATTTCCATAAAAAGCTTTCTTATTGGAGGTTTTTTTTTTGCTTACATTACTTATTTTAGAAAGCATAAACACAGTGGAATTTACTACAGTTATGTGCAACAATACATCAAGCTCTAAGCAATTATTTATTATGCTTCTGGGAATAATTTAAGGATGATTCACCAACAAAGCTAGTAGAATTTCACGTATCATGTCTTCAATGAGTTATATTAATAATGAAACATTTTCAATTATGATCTGTTGAAATATTCTTTCTAGGATTTTATCATGTATATTTAGCTCTGAAGAAATGATATTTTTGCTAGGACTGCGAATGGGCAAGAGAAAAGAGGAAAAGAAAAAAAAATCAAAGATTTATTGAAATAGCTCCCCTTATATCATTTTCCCAGTTCACAATACAAATAACCCAAATATCTATCAAAATAATTATTCACATAGAAGTGCAGAAATTGTTATATTCTTACGAAGAGATACCAATACACCTGGAAGAAAATCCAGCTGGTTTGCTGCTGCTGTGGGGTGAAGTTTGGCCCTGAAATGTTTTTGTAGTATTGGGTACATGGGTGCCTTGTGTGCAACTAACATCAGAGAGTCTTAGGTTCTGGATTTCTAGGCTTGAAATGTTGTCATTGAACTACATCATACTGCACTCCCAGGCTGCACACTGACCAGGGTGCAGGTTTGAGTCCACACAGAGCAAACTCAACAGAGGTCTTTTTTGTTTGCCCCTCAACAAATTCAAGGGCTGGCTTACAGGCGAACTGGTATTGGAAGTAAATAATTGTTGTTTGAGATAATGTTTCTTTCTTTGCTAAGACAGAAAGGATTCTGTTGATGAGCAGTGGGTGTAGAACCTTTGTGGATTTGCTCTGTCCCAAAGTTAATTTCCTAAATATTCTAATTATGACATAGGCTAACACGGCGGTATTGATGACCACAACTGCTAAAATGGCTCCTGATATCCATCTTTTATAATTCTGCCTTCCCTGTTCCTGTTTTTTTTTCATACAAGCTGCTTTAAAAAAAAAACATATTTTATTAATTATAATTTTCTAGTCTTGAAATATCTTATAGGCTTTTTTTGTTTGTTTGTATGTTTTGCTGTTGTTGTTGTATTTTCCCTGCAATAAGTTACTAAGGGCAAAAATTGTCCAGTAGATGATTAGCCTGATGGTAGAACTTGGATAACAGTTTAGAAAGGATAATGTTAATGTTTTCTTTTTTCCCCTTATACCATTTTATCCTCTGGTTTACTGGTTTTATTACTATTGTTATTTCTACTTCTGTCCTGTTCCTTTCATTTATCTTTTATTTTTTATAATAGTTTGGTAATACATTGTTTATAAAACTATAGATTTAATATAATAAAAATCTGTATACTCAAAACCAAACTTAGGAAATAAAACATGACAATGCAGTTGATGACCCCTGAATCCCACTTTAAAATTTGCTTGTCTCCTCTTTAAACAGAATTAACTACTATCCAGATTTCAACATTTAAAACTTACATATTTTAGGGGTGCCTGGCTGGCATCATCAGTAGAGCATACAACTTCTGATCTCGGGGTTGTAAGGTCAAGTCCCACATTAGGTATAAAGATTACTTAAAAATTAAATCTTTTAAAAATTTCATATTTTAGTATTTAATTTGCATATTTGAAACATTAAACATTTGTATATTTGACATAACCTTCTGCAACTTAACTTCACACTGCATTTATTTTCTAAAGTTTAGTTTATATCATATAATACTCTTTTGTATGAATATACCAGAGTTTATTTGTTCATCCTCTTGTTAGTGGATATGGATATTAGTTATAATTTTTCCCTATACCGAATATTACTTGAGTCAACATTTTTACATATATTTTAGGAGACTGCATGCCCAAGGATAGGATTGATGGGGATTGCTTGTTTTAGGGAATATTATACTTTAATTGAACTAGATAAATTGTTTTCTAAGGTAGTTTGACCAAGTTACTCTCCTCTTGTGAGCATATGAGAATTCCATTCCTTCACATCTTTCCTAATACTAGGATTTGGACAACTTTGTAGCATTTTGATTTCTTTCTGTTTTCTGTCTCTTTTTTAATTTCCTTTTTTCCAACTTCTTTTGCTTTATTATATGGTTTTAATTCTGTCTTCCTGTTAGGCATGACTCTTTTTTTCTTTTTTTAAGATTTTATTTTTTAAGTAGTCTCTACACCCCATGTGGGACTTTAACTCACAATTTGTAGGATCAAAAGTTGCATGCTCTGCTGACTGAGCCAGCTGGGTGCCGCATGTTAGGCATGACTCATTCATTTTCAGACTTTTAAATTTTCTAATATGAACTTAAATTTACAATTCTATTATACACACTGATTTAGCTAATTACTACTTGCCTTGCTTTGCAATAGTTTTATAATTGTTTGGTTTTAAGCATTTCCTGACTTTAATTCTTATTACTCAAAGTGTGTGTAAAAATTTCCACACCGCTTTTTCTTGTATTTTGTTTTTAATTGCCAACTTGATTGCATTGTAGGTAGATAAATCAGCCTGCATGAAAGTGATTATATCTGTTTAGTTTTGCCTTATATTCTAGAAAGTACTTTTCCCCAAATGCAGGCCAATAAAAGCAAACTTCCTTGTCATACTCAATGTTTCTAAGTGAATATTTTTCTAGAGTATCTTATTCTGAAATTATAGCAGTTTGAAGGTCTACATTTTATGAGGAGGTCAGTTCCAAGGCTCATCTATATAAGTGTAGGTTTTTAAACATAAATAATGATAGGCCAACTAAATAACCATTAAAGAATAAAATGGGACCTTATTTCTCACCAAACACCAGAATAAAGTCCAAATTCATGAATGATCTGCATGTAGGGAAATAAACTATACAAGAACTAGAAGAAGATTAGAAAACTATGTTTGAAAGATTATAAAGTTCCCTTATAATCTGGACATGGCTTAAACCTAACCAAAACTCAAAATTCATATATAATAAACCAAAAATTGATAAATTTGAACATATAAAATTATAAAAATAAATTTTTGTATTAATAAATAGGAAACAAATAGATAACCCCATAAATAAAAATGTAAGATAAAAGACAAACTAGGAGAAATATTATATATAAATATATATAGACACATATACATATGTAATATATTACATATATACATATATGTATACATATCATGGGTAAGCAATGCATAGCCCCAATATATAAATTCTTAAAATTCAAGGATCAAGAAAACTTCTCAAAACCCAATACAAAAGCTGAGAAAATACATAGTTCAAATTAAACATATAAATGGCCCAATGCAAATGATGGTCATTAAATTTTACTAATAAATTTAAAAATGTAAACTAAAACTACACTGGACTATTATTTCTCATATATTGGCAAGAATTCAAAAACTAGGAAGTACACTCCATTGATGAAACTGAAGAAATACTCTCATACATTTCTTACAAGCATACAAAGCCACTCTTGGGAAGAATTTGTGTTATTTATGGAACCCACAGATGCATTTCCCATTGAGCCTGCAGTCAATGCTATTTATAGCTACAAACACTGAGGAGAAACCTGAATACACGCCAAACAAGTTATACACAGATGATTCATGCTATGTTATTTGTAGTAGCAAAATTTTGGAAACAACCTAAATAAATACCCATAAAAGCCTGCTTTGACTTAACTGTGGTAGATGTACACAAAAGACTACTATTCAGGTGATAAAAAGAATGAAGAACGTCTCTAGGAACTTCTTTGGGATGATTTCCAGATATATTGTTGAGTGGGAAAAAAACCCCAAACAATCCAGGATGCAGTAGAGTATTGCTTGTTTTACATGAAGAAATATGGAAAGATGAACAGAAAACTGAGGATAGTGGTTATTAATAGCAGTGGGTGGAACCAACATAGAAGTATATGGATGGGATTGAAAACTTCTCTGCACATACCTTTTCACAGAGTTTTTCTGAAACCATGTAAACCATTTACCTTTGCAAAAATATTAACAAATGAAGATTTGAAAAAACTAGTTAATTCTAACTCTTTGTAATGCTGACACCGTGAGCATTTTCACACTTCACAACACCCACAGTTTGGAGTGTTCCCCTAACAGCTATGAAAACCCACACCTCTTTGTTTGGACCATCTCAACAAATTCAGCTTTGCATGCATGAATTTCTCCTTACCATGCCTTTCTTTCCCTTTCTTTTCCTTTTTGGTTTTGATATTATTACCTTGAAACCTCATTTTTGTAGTTCAAAGGATGTTTATTATATGTTATTCAGTTTTTCATTTTTTTTACTACAGAGAAGTTTTTCACAAATCTACTTTGTATTGACAAAATTAAAAAAAAAAAAAAACGAGTTCTTTCTTCATGTCTCTTCTATTTCCTTTTCTTTCCCTTTCTTCCCACTTTTCTCTCAATTCTATAGTTACCTTTCACTCTTATTGCTATCTTGTTTCTCATTTTCCACCTCTGATTCAACTTCCTTTGTCTCATATCTATATTCTCCATTTGTTACTATGGTCAAAAAGATAAAATTATCCAAAGTCATTTTAATATAATTGTAAAAGGTCACATAAAATGTCACGTCTGAAAACACCCGTAGTTTCCTAAACACATAAATTTGAAATATTGTGTCACAAACATTTCTAACTTTAAGTATTTCAATAAGTAAAAAAAAAAACATATAGAAACACAACCCAGATCATCTTTTGACTAAAAAAAAAAAAACAACCCCAAACCATTTGCAATAGACTTTTTTGGTAATAGGTATCAACAGGGATGATATTTTGTCTTATCAGAGATGCACCAGTTAGTTAAAATCCTTTCCCTCCTCTTTTTTAAAAGTTAAACCAAGATGTAAATCCATCTAAATGTTTTCATTTTGCCTCTTCTTTTAGAAAAATGCATCTGACAATTAAGGAATTCTCCAAACCCAAACCATCATGTGAAATTAGAACCAGAAGTGTTGTCTTTTAGGCTGTATTAAATCCATAAAAGTACTATTCTTTCTCTTTGAATTTACAGTCAAAGCTCAAAAAGGTATATTCAAGAATGGAAAAAAAGCTTTTAAACTTTAAATACCTGTGAGTAGTCAGTCATTAGAGATAGAGATAGATCTCAAAATAACAGCCTTTCTTATATTCCTGTTTCTGCTTTTAACTACTCTAACGCTCACTCCTCTTCCTACAAATGGCTGCTGGAACAAAGGAATGGACATTTTCAGTAAAATAGTGGCATTTTGAAATTTCACATTTAGTGTTCTAAAAGTTGTCTAAATGGGTCCTTCCTTCATTATGTTAAATTTTCAGAGGGTGACTTACAGAAGACCATTCCTTAAGTGGTTAGGGGACAGGGGAAGATTAGAGGGGGAGAATGTTTAATATTGAATTGCAGTCGCTGAAACTCATAGTATATGACAATATATCATTTAAAGCTTAAGCAATTAGTTTAATGAGTGGATGCTCACTGACACAGTCTTTCCCAAGGATGTTTTTAGCCTTTAGCGTAGCCTTGTATGTTCATTAATTTGTTCAGAATTTATCTTAGGCAAATTTTTAAAAAGTCATTTCTCTCTCTCTCTCTCTTTTTTTTTAATATTTTATTTATTTATAGGAGAGAGAGAGACAGAGACAGAGACAGAGACAGCGTGAGCAGGGGAGGGTCAGAGAGAGAGGGGGTCACAGACTGAAACAGGCTCCAGGCTCTGAGCTGGCAGTCAGCACAGAGCCCGATGCGGGGCTCGAACCCACGAACCGCGAGATCATGACCTAAGCGAAAGTCGGACGCTTAACTGGCTAAGCCACCCAGGCGCCCCTAAAAAGTCATTTCTCATTCAAAAGTGTATCATTTATCTTAGAAGGCATAATTTTATTTGCCAAGGATAGAACAACTCCTAAAAATTTTAAATGTCATCTTAACCTTAGTGATAAGTGTGTCTATTTTTTTTTTTTTAATTTTTATTTCTGAGAAGGAGACTGCATGAGCAGGGGAGGCTCAAAGAGAGGGAGACACATCATCTGAAGCAGGCTCCAGGCTCTGAGCTAGCTGTCAGCACAGAGCCTGACACGGGGCTCGAACCCACAAACTGTGAGATCATGACCTGGGCTGATGTCGGACACTTAACCGACTGAGCCACCCAGGTGCCCCTAAGTGTGTCTATCCTTAACTGAAGAGGGCACTTGTTGGGATGAGCACTGGGTGTTTCACATGTAAGTGATGAATCACTAGGTTCTACTCTGAAACCCTATTACACTGTAAGTCAACTAACTAGAATTTAAATAAGAATTTGAAAAAAAAAGAAACTTAAAGAAAGTAAGGAGGATTGGCAGATTCATTCACATTTCTTTATGGGGAAAATAATGAATTTATTGCCTCTCTGTTTCAGTAATTAACCAAGACCTTGATTGTAGCATCACTGTGCATCAATAACAATAGGGTTTGCTGCCAAACTGCAAATCTAAATTTCAATTTCTTGAGAGATAAAGCCAGTCTTATTTAAATTATGTCTCTTATTAACAACTCAGAGGAGTAACATTTCTTTTAAACCGTGATTATTGTTAATGCAAATATGTTTTTCAATGTAACTATTCCTGCAGAAGAAATAGTATGAAAAGGAGAGTAGGTAGAGAAAAAGACAAAGAATGTGATTCTGGCAGGTAAGAGAAAAAAACAGAAAATAATATGATATTCTTAGCAACATATTGTAAAATTTAAGACAACAAAGTAATACTAAATCTTTGGACTTCTAGTCATTGAGATCAATAAATTTGACTGATCTAGATAGCTATCTCATTTCCATAATTGTTCATTTAGTTTCCTTATGTACAAGTATGCCTATGTGTTTGGACTTACTTCTCTCTCAGTTTTATTGAAATATAATTAACATATAGCACTATTTATGTTTAAGTTGCAGGGCATGATGACTTGACTTCCATATATTATGAAATGACTGCCATAATGAGTTAACATCCATTATCTTATATAGATACAAAAAATAGAAAACGTGGTTTTTTTTCTTGTGGTAATGTTTGTTTGTATTTCATAAGATAATTTCCCACTCAGCTTTTCTCTCTTTTCAGTGATCAGAATTTTAACTTTTTGGGGAAATGGCAAATTGCATTTTAAAGTGGAAACATATGAAATAGAAGTTCTTAACTTGGGATCTGTGGGTAGACTCTAATAGTTTTTTTTGTCTTTATGTTGTTGCTCTTATTTGGGGTATGTATCTGTATGATTAGAAATTTATTTTTTTTTAATTTTTTAATGTTTTTTAAATTTATTTCTGAAAGAGAGAGACAGCGATAGCAAGGGAGGGTCAGAGAGAGAGGGAGGCACAGAATCTGAAGCAGGCTCCAGGCTCTGAGCTGTCAGCACAGAGCCCAACACGGGACTGGAACCCACAAACCATAAGATCATGACCTGAGCTGAAGTCGGGGGCTTAACTCTCTGAGCCACCCAGGCACCCCTAGAAATTTTAAAAATCACATATTTAGTTATATTTAGTGATATTTTCTCTAGAGTCAGTATAGTAGTTCCTTCAATTATGAATGTAGACAACAAACCATAGTACTATTGGCAATTCCTGTGAATTTGTCACCAATAAACATAATAGAAATCTGTTGTTGCTGCAGTGAATTTGATTTATGTATACTAATGACCACCTTGAACTAACAGTCATTATGAAACCTGCTGTGAAATCTGTTACTTAATGTGTTAATAAGCAAGACCATATATGACCATATCACATTTTAAAAATAATTTGGTAATGGTATTTTAATGTAATTGGTTTCTTTGTAATTATTTGTACTTTTATATTTTAGATACTTTAAACCACCATTAGAAGTGCAGAGGCTTAAACAGCCTACCAATGGGCTCCATTGCATGCACTCTCACACGCACACTATGAAGAGTTCTTGAATCCATTTATGCAATTATATTACAGCAGAAACTTTCTTTTGCAATGTATGCCTCTTGAAAGAGAATTTCTTTTGCACTGTATACCCCTTGACAATAAGAATGATGAGGATTTGGTTCCCTAGATTTCGTTTTTCTACAAGGCCTTACCATACCTCCTAAGTCTTGTCTGCTTTTAACATACTGATTCTGTGTTTTATTTAAACAACATAAACATCCAGCCACACGCATCAGTCAGGCTCAAGGAGCTGTAGCATTTCCCTTGCGGTTTTGCTGTTTTTATCAATAAAAACCCAAGGGCATGCCACATAGCAAAGATATTTTCTGAGAGTTTCACTGACAAACAATGGCCATGAACTTAACTTGATAACTATTGTTGCATTCATCTGAAAAGATACCTAAGACAAGACAGAGTGGCTTTTTTCTTCTTCCTTCAATATCTGACTGTAACATGAAAAAGTTTTAATACAATCTAAGCATATAAAATGAGAATATTTAACATTACAAGTTTGATTTTGATATTTTGTGAGTATGTTCTTCAAAATGAAGAGAAAAAATTAGACATCACCAACATCCTTGGACCTCCTGTTTTCTATCTGTGTTCTCACTAATTTTTTTTAACTTCATTGTGTTATTCTATCTGTGTTCTCACTAATTTTTTTTAACTTCATTGTGTTATTAAAGCAGATGCGTCATCTCTGGAGTCAATGTTACTAATATTGAAATATGGTTCTACCATTACTTTTTTTACTTCAAACTTGTTAATTAATATCTCCAACATAGTGTTCTTGTGTGTTAAATGAAGACTATAACAGCTAAGTCACATAAATGTTCAATAATTAAAGGATATTAATTAAAGGATATTATTACACGGGCACACATGGGCGCGCGCGCACACACACACACACACACACACACACACACACACACAGTGTCCTGCAAAGAGAGCCTGGTTTATTTTAAGTGTACATAGTAAGTGCAAGACAGGCAGGAGACATTTCAATGATTTCTAAGTCCTTAACTGCAACCAGTCAGCAAGGCTGATTTTCTCTTTTTCACAGTACAAGTTCTTTTAGAACAAGGTAATTCCATTACACATCTTTATTCAGGTTTTATACTGTCCTATAACATGGAATTAAGTATCTTATTGGTTAAAGCTGAGTAAACATTTAATGTAAACAAACAATAAAAATTTGATTAAAATTCAGTCAGTGTGCTTTTGTGGCCAGTGCAGCTTAGGAAGTTTTTACCTTCTGTTAGGTCCTGGGGATCCAGTGAGTCTTGAGTTGATCTGTTCTTCAGGAGCTCATAATCTAGAAGAGATGAGAGAAGTAAACCATAATTTCACTATAATGGAGTAAGTGATAACATAAGGCATTTGCATAGATCATAGAAGGTAACAAACTTTGTCTAGACAAGTTGGGAAAACATGACAAATATTGTGACAATAAATTGGACCTTGCAGTTTTAGAAAATTCTATGAAGGGAAATGCAAAGATTGGATGCAAGGAAAAAGCTCGAGGAATAATGATAGAATAAATATATATGACTGTTAAAGTATTGTCCACATTTTGTTTTCAATAAGTGATACTTTTCTCTCCAAGCACCCCAGTGGAAATAAAAATACAAATTAAATCAATAGGAGACTTAAAAATCTGACATATTGAAAAGAAACTTTTAGAAAAGATATATTGCTAACATTCAGGATTGGCAAGGATTCAGTGAAATGAGCAACCTCTAAAATTATGGAAGACAGAGAAAATTGCTATCACATTCCTGGTGGGGTAATTAGACAGTGTATTAAAGGTTTTATAAATGGTCAGATCCTTTAGCATAGTTACTCTGCTTCTTGGAATCTGTACTAAGAAACCAATCAAATATGTATATAAAAACTTATACATGAAGATTTATATTGCAAATAATATACAATAGCTAATGGACTAGAAACAACTTAAATATTTGGGAGGACAGAAAGTGGCAAATAAAGAATGACACAGACATACACTAGGACACCTTGAAGCCTCTGGAAAACATGTTTGTGAAAAGCATTTAATGACATGGAAATATGCTCATAATATCATAAGGATTGCAGTAGAATATAATAACGTACAGTGTAGCCTCAGAGACGGGATTCTTGTCATATCTTTATTGCCATTGTAGAGACTGGAAAAACTTAATGAAGTTATCTGAGCTTCAGCCTCTTCGCCTGCAATATGGGTAAAATAACAGTACTTGCTCTACAAGATTGCTTTCAGGATTCATTGGGAAAACATCTAAAGAGTTTATTTACTGCCTGGCATCCAGAAGGGGTAAGCACTGAAAAAATGATAGCTGTGATGGATGATGATAAAATTTTAAACTTCTGGGTTTTTTTCTCTTTCATAAAAATGGTTCTCCTACTGCCTCTTGCTGCACTCAGATGTTATTTGTATGCCTTCTGTCATGTTTGACATGAGCATCTTTGAGTAATAGCCCTAGTGTATCCTTTTATTTTACATACAAATAGTAAAGGCTTCAGTGCCCAGAGCTATGCTTTCTAGAGGCTTTTTCTGATCTTTGACTATTACTGTATATCTACTTTATGTAAAATTAGCTATTATCTAGTAGGCAATATATATAGCACTGCTGTGTTGGAGTGAAAGTAAGATAATAGCAAATAATCTATACTGAGTGCTAAGAATAATGTGTTCATAGGCTGACTCATTTAATTTTCATAGCAACTGCATGAGGTAAGACTATTATAATTCTTATTCCACAGAAGAGCATACTCAACTAATTAACTAAGTAGTTAACTAAACAAAATAACCTGTCCAAAGTCACACATAATTAGTGGACAAGCCAGGATTTAAGCCCATGTGATCTGACCCCGGAGCCCATAACTCCCTAATATGCTAAACTGCGTTCTAGAAGGGCTGCATTTGTAAAATCCATGCATACAGACACTATGTTAGACTCCTTACTACTGAAACTCCCCTTCCTACCTCTGTGATTGTTAAAAAGTAGCAACTCAGTAAACTTGCCCAAAGCATGACTGGCCAAAGTGAAGAAGATGGACATTTCAAGTTTCAAATGCAGTCTGTTGGATGCAGTACTCCTAATAATCGTTCTGCAGCTGCCTTATACATCCAAGACTCTCTGGTACAGTATCTACTGTTGAGCCTTCACCATAATACAGTCCTTCAACTTATTATCTGTTACGCTAGAGCATTCCTGTTTGTCGTGGTAACATTATTTGCCAGACATTTGGCTAATCATTTTTAAATTATGGAAATAACTGAAAACAATAAGACGACTTCCAAATTATATTATCTTATTTTAGCTATATAAATACTACAGTTTTTTTCAATCTCCCCCTCTTTCAAATGTTTTCTAACAAAAACTGTGTTTTTCATCCCACTTTATACTTAGGAAATTCACCGCTTTGTGGTGGCAAGTGGCTACAGATCTCAAAGCTGAGAGCATGATTTTGGCTCTTGTTTTCAGTTTGCTTGACTGAATAGTTTATTATAACTACAATTTCAAAATTCCTTAGAAACATGAAACAGCCTTTGCCAGGAGTACAACTGCTTTCCATCTAAAATGCCAGCATTTCAGTGTGTCTTGCAACATTTTAATTAGTTTGCTTATGGAACCAAATACACTCATAAAACACTGAAGGCAAAGGAAAGTCTCCTTCACCATAATTACTTTTTGCAAAGGATTACTTACATTTTCATAATTATTCAAGTGTTTTTGTACAGAGAAGTTTACATTTAAAATGGAAAATTATACCTCCATAAAACCCACTGCAAATTGGCAGATTTAATATAAGCATTTTTATTCTCAGTACAATGCACTGTTGATACTCTTGTGGGATCACACACTGGTTGTTTAGATTTGCTGCAGCAACCTGTTAAATTTGAGTTATTGCCAGAAGATTTGTTGTCCTTTAATGTAGCATTCTGTTTTCAAAGGAAGTCCAAGCTGTACACATTATTTGCCAGTTGTTTAAGAAGTTCAGAATTTCCCCATGTGGGCACAATAGGTGTTTCAACTCATAATCTCTCTCTGTTAGAGGGTATAGAGATAGGCTGAGCTGTATAAAAATAAAATAAGAAAAAGACTCAATAAGATTTCTATACCTACATTTGAGTCAATTAGTAGCTTTATATATTCCTTCTAGTATCAGTTTGCCAGACAGTTACTGTGTTTACACAAAGATTATATTTATAGCATATAAATTATATATTAAGTATAAATATAAATCCTAATATTGCCTATTTATATCATAGAATAGAGTAGAAATACACATTAACTCTTAAAATTAATGTTAAGGAGTATAAATGAACAGAAATGAAAATGAAGATCAATTCTAATCTTATTATCCAGAGAAAAGCACAATTAACATTATCAGCTCTTAAAAGGAATTTAGGTAAGTTCGTGCTCTGCTAATATACAAAATGGAAAATGATTTCTAGTTTTAAATTTGTGAAGAGTTCCTTATTGCTTCCAATGAATCACTGGTGTTGACCAAACCTTTGTGGGATTTAACCATAAGAACTAAGAACCATATCTGTTCTATTGTCAATAGATTCCTAAGATGACAGAGTAGTTTCATTAGCAATTACAGAATTTTAGCTCAAAGATTCTTTTTTCAAAGAACATAAGCACCCCATGACAGTTATTCATAGATGACACATCCCTACAAACTCTTAAGATAATTGAGGAAAGCCTTTCAAAATAATAGCAGAATTTTGCATCTGCAGTCAGGGTAAAATATACCAGTCTTTATAACATCCCATTTAAGATTTGTCTTCAATTAATGCTGATAAAGAAAAATATAAGTGAGAAATTGTTGTGATCTTGTTCTGTAAAGGTTATACATACACCTTTGCATTAAATCAAGCACACATGTGAGAGTTCTAGGTAGACTAGAAGCAGAAATAAATGCTCAATCAATAGCTGGATATATTCTGTCAGTAGAAACATGGAAATGGCAAAGGTTGTGCCAAATAAGATAGGAAGTTATCAAAACACTAATTTTGTGTTACCTGGGTCAGCTGAGGCATCTTAATCGTATTAAAATGAGGACAGCACTTAAAGGTAATTATATACTTACAGACTGTGGTGTGTGTGTGTGTGTGTGTGTGTGTGTGTGTGTGTGTGTGTGTGTCTTAATGTAAAGAAAACACATTGCCCTAAGGACATCCAGTGCTTCTAAGGATCAAAAGAAAGTGACTTTTGTTACTTGGGATTGTGTAAGATATTTGAAGCATATTTTATCAGTTATTCAAATATTTGTTCCAAGTCAAAAGCCCAAAATACCTTTTGCAAGAGAGAATGATCATCATTTGCTTATAATTATCATTTACATGTCTAAAGTGAGAGGTAATCCACAAATTATTGGTTTCCAACAGTTACATCACAACATTGTGTCAGAAAATCTGGACTATATTGCCATGTGATTTTAATTTAGAAAATGACAAACACATTGAACAGTAGTATCCTGAGAGACTGAGGTCCAGAGCAAATCAGGACAATTTGGTCGTGCTCCTGTCCTGTAGGTTGAACCATATGGAATGGCTGATCCACAATCTATAGGAACAGTCGTTATATATGGTGTACCACAATAATGGGATTTTATGAGTTCTGTGACACTGCTTTTCGCTTCAGTATGATAACATTATTAGTTATCTGTTGCATTGTAACAAATTACCCCCAAATTTAATGGTTTAAAAGAATAAAGATTTATTATGTCACAGTTTCCAGAAGTCAGGAATTTAAAAGGGACTTAGTTGACTGGTTCTAGTTCAAGATCTCTTATGAGATTATAGTCAAGATATTGGCCAGGGCTGTAGTTTTCTGAAAGCTTGACTATGGCTGGTGGATCCATAGCAAAGGTGACTTACATGCTGGCAAGTTAGTATCAGTTGTTGGCAGAAGGCTTAGTGCCTTGCCACAGTGGCCTGTCTGTAAGGCTGCTTTACTATCCCCACAAGATGGCAGCTGGTTTAACCTAGTGAGAGATTCCAGATCGAACGAAAAGAGTCATGTGCCTTTTGTGACTAGTCTTGGAAATCAGGAACCATCATTTCTACCATATTTTATTCATCAGAAATGAATCCCTAAAGAACTTACGAACATATTTCTGAACCACCACAATAGCAATAGTTTGCATGTAAACATATACGATTGATATTCATACAATATTTTCAAAACGAGTTCCTTTGTCCTAAGCTTTGATATGTATTTTTCAACCCTGGTGCTCTCTTTCTCTGACTACCTATCTCCTCTTCATCTTGAGTCTTCCTGCATACTTTACTCTTCTTTCTTCCTTTTCTCAGTTTATCTACCCGTTGAGGATGAGTACCTAAAAATAGTAGTTGTTATAGGGACCTAAGAAACAATTATTATTGAACTTTCCTTGTTAGAATGTAAAGGTTTTACTGGAGTGGGATAAGAACTTTATTTTATCTCCCTTTAAAAAAAAAACCCTCATAATCACATTTGTAAAGAGCTACTCCAAAAAATATATTACAGTAAAAACTCCTTCTTGTAGGCCAGAGTAAATTGTAGTTCAACTTAGTTACTAATTACCTATCAAATATTGAGGAAGGTGCTGAGTCTCTAGACCTCAGTGTTCCTTATCTCAATGGTAAGATTTCCCCTAAGGTTTTATTTAATAGTAAAAATATTATATGATTATGATTAATAGTGATGTATGGGATTAAGTGTACATAGTATGACAGCATAGAACTTTTTTCTCTTTCTTTTTGATGCAGTTGTATAGAGTAGTGACAAAATACTTCCTGTGCACCATTTTTGTAATGTTGGACCTAGTTCAGAAAATTTTTCACGCAAATGAATCATCAATGAGCTATCATTAGGTCATAGTGACCATTGAAAAAGAAGATGGGCATGTACTAGAGACTGTCACGACTATTTTCTTTACATTTTATTTTATATTGATTTATTTTAAAGAGAGAGAGAGAGAGAACAGGAAAGGGACATAGAGAAAGGGAGACACAGAATCCAAAGCAGACTCTGAGGTGTCATCATAGAGACCGACGTGGGGCTCGATCTCATGAACTGTGATATGACCTGAGCTGAAGTTGGATGCTTAACTGACCGATACACCCAGGCACCCAAGTCACGTAAATTTTCTATTGCTCTCCATCTCAATATATCTATTGGCTACTGGAGCCAGTGAGCCTGGATTGTTGGAAGTTGTATCCAAAGCAAATAAGATTTTAAAACCTAAAATTTTGATATTAACATGAAGCAAGTATGTTTTGTTTTTTTTCGCACATTTCAAATTCCTCTAGGGTATTTTTATAGAATTGAGGTCATTTGTGTAGAAAACATTTGTGGTCACACTGACCTCGTTAAGGTGGGTTTCACATTCCATGTAGCCTCGCTCCCAGGAAGGCTTTTTAAAGTGTTAATTTGCCAATTTGTGATTTTCTTCCCATTACATTTGTGGGGAGTCATCTAGAGACATAATTCGTGGACATGCTTTGTACTTACAAAACAGTAATCGGATAAAAAGGTACATGGAGATTTTTACTAATATCCAGCCTGGTCTTGAGACAAATGTAAAAGCTGATCATAAACATATGATCCACATAAACATATGTGCCAAAGATTAGATTAGAGGCAAAAGCTCTAATCTCAGAGAAAATTTAGCAAGATTTTAAATCACAGCAGCACAAATGCATCCTAAAATACGTTTACCAAAAATGGCATAGTTCCTGGGTTATTTTCTTCTCTTCTCAGGAAAAACAATGCAAAACATGTACCATATTTAAAATACTAAATATCAGCCCAAATTTAAATCCTGGGTTTAAATTATCATAGTAACACACACCACACATATGTTTAGTACTTACTCTTTGATGGGTGCTTGATTAGGAAATATAGATACATAACCAAGTAAGAAATAACCCTGCTGTCAAGGAAATCAGTGTCTAGAATCAAGAAATCCTTATCAAAAGAGTATAAAGGAAAGAAGCTCCAAATAAGTTTGGGATATTTTATGTCTAGAAATGGTGAAAAGCAAATAAACAAACAACAACAAATAAAAAACATACAGAGAAAAAAATAATCTGTTATTTGGCAAGAAGATTGGAAAAAGACTGGAAATACTTTTTTTTTTTAAATAAATGTTCATTCCAGTGTAGTTAATATATAGGGTTGTATTAATTTCAGGTGTACAATATAGTGATTCCATAATTCCATATATTATCCAGTTCCTCATCAAGATAAGTGTACTTTTCACACTTGGATTTATTATTAGTATATAAATTCAATAGTAGTATAATTATTAATATCTGATATTTCTGATTCTTGCCTTCAACTACATCAACTATCCCTAGGTCTGCTGGATTGCAATAGGGGAACAAATTGCTGGGACAGTTCGTTTGGTCTCCAGCAGGCTCTGCTCTACTCTTTTTTTAAGGACATGCAGAGCTACTGAGTCATCTTTCAGATATACACACATCCTCCCTGCACCTCCTATTAGGTTTATTTTTTTCATATTTTGATATCGTCTCCTGATTAATTCCTTGCATTCTTTGAAAGCCAAAGGCAATCAATGTCCAAATAAACTTTCTTAGCTGTGAGAGAATGAAAATGACTCATCCCTCAGAAATTTAATCTTAATTTTAACTTTAATATACTTAGGCTTTAATTGTTTAGAATATTTTTTTAACTGAAGTTTGTCATACATACACAAAATCATACAGATCATAAGTGCACAGTACAGCAGGTTTTCCCAAAGCAGATACACTTGTGTAACCCCTTCTTGAGTAAAGAAGAAGAATACTCACAGCATCCCCAGCAGCTCCCGTAATTAACCCCTCTCTGATAATAATGATCCATTTCACCCATTTTTGAGTTCTATGTAAATGGCACCATGCAGCATGTACTCTTTTGTATATGGTTTCTTTTATATAATATGATGGTTGAATGATTCAATATTTTTGTATGTAGCAATGGTTCGTTTCTCAACACTAAATAGTTTTCTATGATATGAACATCCCAACATGTAGTTATTCATTCTAATGTTGATGGAAATTTTGGAATTATTGTAAGAAATACAGATATGAAACATATAATGCATGTTTTGGGCTAATCTGTTATATAATATGTTTCACGTGCTTCTCTCTGTACTTTCCATCTATTTTGCCTTCTGTATTAAAGCCTAGAAGTTGTGGATTGATCTGTCTTCCAGTTCATTCATCTCTCTTCACCTGTGTCCCATTTATCATGCTATGATGCCAAATACAGTACTTTTTAGTTTAAATTTTTCCAATTGATTCTTTTCTTATTTTCTGTTAAAACTTTCTATTTGGTCATCTATTTGCTTACAGTTATTAATCACAGTTCCTTAAAAATTTCATAACTGTAGGGGCGCCTGGGTGGCTTAGTCGGTTAAGCATCCGACTTTCTCTCAGGTCATGACCTCGCAGTTCGTGGGTTCGAGCCCGGCGTCGGGCTCTGTGCTGACTGCCAGCTCAGAGCCTGGAGCCTGTTTCAGCCTGTGACTCCCTCTCTCTCTGACCCTCCCCTGCTCACGCTGTCTCTCTCTCCTAAAAATAAACAAAACATAAAAAAAAAAATTCATAACTGTATTATTTGTGTCACTTTGTATTGCCTGTTTTTTTTTTTTCCCTTCTGGTCTTTTTTCTTACTATCTCAAGAAATTTTGGCTTCACTGTCAATATTATGTGTGAAGAATGTTAGCAATGATTTACCCTATCCCTTGGCACGCCATGAAGAGACACATTACTAAGTCCATTCAGATCCGAAATAACTTGACACTAGTTTGCAGTCTTGGCATGGTTTAGTCCGCTCTAACTTCCCTCACATGGTATATCCCCTCCAGGGATCCCAGTTAGAGCCTGGAGTGTTTACTAAGGCCACTCCTTCTCAGAGGTCTTGAATTTTGGTCTCTTGAACATGGTAGAAATGCTGAGAACACCACACAACTCTTTTAGTCATATTTGGTTGCTTTTCACACACTTACTGCTTGGCTCCTTTGCATCATCTCCTGTGTAGCTTAATCACATAATGACCCAATGAAACAACAGGTCTTGAGTGCCAGTCTCACTTCTGTGAACCTTATTCATCAGTGGAATTTTGGTCAATCAAGTTCTAGATGCTTTGTTGTACCAGAGCTCCAATTCTTGTTTCCCCAAACCTATGAAGTTACCAAAAGCTTTTTTGTATTTTAGGATGCTTAGCCACTTCTCTACCCAGCTTAGTTACATCTTGGTGTATGTCAAAAATCAATAAATGTCCAAAAGAGAAAGCCGTTGTGCAGAAAATCTGGCTTACCTCCATAAAATTTCCTTTTCTCCAGGGGCTGGCTCTTCAAAACCGGCTACACAGGCAGCTCTCTCATGCTATATGAAACCTTAATGTAATTCAAAGTGAAAGTTCTAGGCTTGCATTTTTATTTATCCTACATTTTAGAATAAATACTCACATGGTAATAAGATAAAGCATTTAAGACAATACAACATGTGGGAGAAGTGAATCGTCTTCACATTACGGAATTTTAAGGAATTTGGGGAAAATGAGATACTATTTCCTTGCCCATGAGTGAAATAGGCCAACAATGCCAAAGCAGAAAAACTTAAAATAAATAACCATTACAGTACTTCTAGATTTTGTATTTTTACAGGTGCTTGCTTTGTACAAGTCAGAGGTACAAATTTTCTTCATAAAACCAATGTATAGTACTTTACAAAATTATTTTGCCTTATTTTTCACATACTGTAAACATTTTTATCTGTGAGAATATGTTTCTTTAGATTTGTATACATAGTTTTCTGCTCTACAACATGTATACAAACTCAAATATTCACATACCTGTGCATGCACACTTATTCTAATAATTCAGAAGTAAGCCTTCTAGTTGACACAAATGGGTTTATGTGTGACACTATTAATTTGAGTAATCAGGAAATGAATATAATGAACAGTTTTGATTTTAAAGCATGTGCTACACCCAGTCCAAGAAATGCTTGAGTAATTAAATTGAAAACCACAAATTCCTCTTTACTAAACTACAGTTCTTTATTTCTCTCACTTGTTAGGAGACACGAAGGTGATGTTAATTCCTTAGCTTTGAAATGCCAATGTGCTGTTTATGCTCGCTACACATTGAGCTTGTTTTCCCAATAAAACACCAGCTTTAGGAAATGTGCCAGGTGTTCAGGGTTGTTTTTCAACTCACTCAAGTCAGTAACATAATTCTACCTAAAGTCCTGTACTTTACAATTATTGAATTCATCAAACCCATTGAGGTAGAACTGTACTACTCAATATAGACGACATATAAAGTGTAACTCTCAATTTCTACTGCTGAATTCTAAATAAGATCAGCACAGTTCACTCTAGAAAGTCAGGTTCCAAGGCAAAGAAAACAGGGAATGATACTTGTTGAATTACTTTCTACCTTTGCTCAGTCAAAATGCCTGTGTATTGGTTATATATAAATTTCAAACGGACAGAAAAGTTTTAAGGATAGTGCACTGAACTCTTGCATAGACTCATTATTATTTGCATTTTCCCCAAGTGCTCTATTGTAGCCTTTGTATCCTTCCTCCCTTTTTCGTTCCATACTTTTGAGTCTTTTGAGACTTGTTGGAAACATTTTGCTCCATTATTCCTCTATATTTTAGTGTCTCTTTCCTAAGAGCAAGGAACTACCATTCTTACCAGAGAATAGTTATCAAAATCAGGAAATTTAACATTGATATAATATTACCAGATCCACAGTTCACATTTGGATTCGTCAAATATTCCAATATTGCCCTGTGTAGCCATTTCTCCTTTTTCATAATCTGAGATCACACACTACATGTAATTTTCTTGCTCTTTAGGTTTCTGTGGTGAAAAAGCTCTTCAATCTTTATCTCTTCTTGGTATCTGTGAAGAGTATAAGCCAATTATTCTGAGTGTTTCTCAATCTGTATTTCTGACACTATGTATTTGAAATATATTTGTTTTTTGGGCTTCATTCTGCATGCCTAGGAAATGTATGTCCAGGAAATATATTTATCTTGCTCACTTGGGATTCCTCATCATTAGGACTGTGTCTTGGTACATACTAGGTGTTCAGTAACTGAGTGCTTATACATGGCATGCAGCTTATGCATATTATTTCAGTAGCTGGCTACGACTTTGAAATCGAATTATCCTTAAACCTATTTTGCATATGAGGAAACTTAGGATCCAAGACTACTAACCACCAAAGTTACCCCGGCTATTAAGTTGCGGTGCTATGATTAAAAGCAGTGTCTCCCTTGGTCAAAAATATTTTCACTTCAAACTCTTCTCACTTTCATAGTACAGATTTTTTTTCATCTTCTGGGCACAGTATTTCCCAATTCTAGTGCCAACTTTGGAATTCATTATGCTGGAAAACTATTAAGGGGTAAGAGTAGCTGTATAGAATGAAATAAACCTAAGCACTGACATTATTTTTATCTGCTCGGTACATGAACACATGCATTTTCCTCAGTTCAGTACCTTCTAATAGAGGTTTCCCAGTCTCATATTGCCAATCTCCAAATATGGTCTGTAAGAATAGAAATTACCTTTGAACATAAACCAGAATATTCTGTTGCTTCAAAATCTTTGAAATTGGAGATTCCTCTTTTCTTTTTTGGAAGGACAAACTGTGGAGCAAATACTTAAGAATCCTCTGAAGCAAGTGTTTACAAAAAGCCCTAGGGATATATTTGTGTGTGTGTGTGTGTGTGTGTGTGTGTGTGTGTGTGTGTGTTCACTTTGTCATGCATGTAATGATGCCAGCCGCAGGTTCTATTAGATGAAGGAGATGCTAAAAGAGATAGGAAATTATGTTTCATATTTAAAATAACTTTAGCTTAACCAATCTTGATTTTTTTTTTTTTGTATCCTGGCTAATGAGACTTGGTTCATTCTCTCTTCAAGATTATAAATTGAGTTATAAGTCAAATGGGTTTATAACTTTTAGATTATCATACAGAACTGAATTAGAAGAATTAAACAGGCATGGTGATAATGACTAGCATTTATACACCATTTATTATGCTCCTGCCATTGCATAGAACACTTAGCCTGCAATTCAATGAGTATGGGTTGTTCAGTGAGTATCAGCATCATTGCCAGCACCATCATTTTTATTTACACTTTGTTGCTTTTAATGTGTATTTCTGGAATCTTTGGTATACATTTATCTTTAATTACCAAGAGAAGAAATACATGAAGATGTCATAAAGACGTCTCTTACATATTCATTGTATATATCTTAAAGGCAGGTAGTCAGATATATCTCAGAGAAACTATCTGACTACCAGGGGCAGCAAATTATTTTTTAAAAATGGGTTTAGAAGTAGAGGTCAATGTTTTGATTCCTTTAGATTTCCAAAATGTGGACTCAGGCCAGAAAGTTTTACATAAGTGATAACTGTATTCAGGATCTTAGGTAATAATGATAGTAATTTAGGTAAGGATAGGAAGCAGTGAGTAGAAGAAACAAGAAAACCCCTTTCCCTCCCTATCCTTAACTATTTTTCCACATATTACCATGGCTAGATCATTGATTATAATCTGAAAGACTGAATTGATATTGCTCACCCTCCTTCTGAATGCTGCCTTCACCCTAAATCCAAACATAATGCACTATACACAATATGAACAAATGCCACCACAAATATGGAAATTAACCAGCTAAATATATGATAAACTTGTCCTAAACGGTCACTGCAAAAGGATTGTAAGTGGCACATGCCAGTTTGCTCAAGATATAACATCCTGTAGGGGCGCCTGGGTGGCTTAGTCGGTTAAGCGTCCGACTTTCGCTTAGGTCATGATCTCGCGGTTCGTGGGTTCGAGCCCACGTCGGGCTCTGTGCTGACTGCCAGCTCAGAGCCTGGAGCCTGTTTCAGTCTGTGACTCCCTCTCTCTGACCCTCCCCTGCTCACTCTGTCTCTCTCTCTCTGCTAGAAATAAATAAAATATTAAAAAAAAAAAAAAAGATTTAACATCCTGTAAAGTGTATGAACATTTTAAATATTTCCAGACAAATCTTATGGAATCTCCTGGGAAAGACCATGTGGCTATTTTTTAATGCTTATTTATTTACTTGAAAGAGAGAGAGAGAGACAGGGAGACAGAGAGACAGAGACAGAGACAGAGAGAGAGAGAGAGAGAGAGAGGAGAGAGAGAGGGGAGAGAGAGAGAGCGAGCGAGCAGGGGAGAGACAGAGAAACAGGGAGAGAGAGAGATGCCCAAGCAGGCTCTGTGCTGACGGCACAGATATGGGCCTTGAATTCATCAACCTGTGACTTCATAACCTGAGCCAAAATTAAATGTCGACACTCAACTGACTAAGTCACTCAGGCACCCCCACTTTGTTTTTTTAAGTCATGTTAAACTATTGAATAAAAGGTACTGCTTGGAACAAGAGACTGTCATTTAACAAAGAGTTGCCTAAAAATAATTTATAAAGTACAAGTTATAAAGATGATCTTGGAGGAATTGCCTATGTTCAAATAATTAAGGAAATGTGTCATTACTGTATCTCCCTCACACAACCTGTGTTTTGAGTCACAGTGGTGACTCAAAGATGTCTTGCAAAATCAAAATCAGTTTATATTTGCTCAATGAAACATTTTCCAAGTATATATTAATATTCCTTCATCGTGAAACACACTCTCAAAACCACAAAACTATGGGACTATATGATAGGCAAAGAACTTACAACACAAAACGGAAACTGATCATCAGGTACAAAAAAAAATTTTTTTCACAGAGGGCCTGACACCTCACCAGCTAACAAAAGTGGCTGACAGTCAGCATGAATATTGTATCAAATTCCCTTCTGGGAGCTGAATTTCTGCATTCTATCTGAAAGAAATAAGTACAATCGCTTCTTGGCCTTTTGGCTAAGATCAAGTGAAAGAAATAAGTACTTCCAAATTCAAGATTCTTACAAAAGAAGTAAGGAACCCAATTTTCTCTACCAAGTATTTATTTATTTATTTTAAATTTTTTTAAATGTTTTATTTATTTATAGGAGAGAGAGAGAGACAGCATGAGCAGGGGAGGGTCAGAGAGAGAGGGAGTCACAGACTGAAACAGGCTCCAGGCTCTTAGCTGGCAGTCAGCACAGAACCCGATGCGGGGCTCTAACCCACGAACCGCGAGATCATGACCTGAGCGAAAGTCGGACGCTTAACCGACTAAGCCACCTGGGCGCCCCCTTTACCAAGTATTTAAAATCCAGACCAAACTTTCTGAACCACAAGTTGCATATGTCTGAAATCCCTATTTATTATTTACTTCTCTTTATGTCTACCACTAGGATTCTAATCAAATCCATTATCATCACTTTGCAACACTAATGTCAAACATTTTTATATTGCCCATAATCTGTTCACATTCAATGAGAATGATCTTTCAAAGACACTCATATGACCATATCTTATCCCACTCCACATTCTTTAGTGTCTTTCTATTGCTTTTAGGATTAAGGCCCAGCTCTTTAACCCGGACACCAAGATGTTTTCTGATCTTTCAACATCTCCTTTTGGAGTGATCTCTCTTCCTTATTATTCTCTTCTTTTTAGTCACATTATTCTTAAAATTTCTCATAGGCCCTGTGGTCCTTTTATTTTCATAGTGCTTCCTGCAAATATCCCTCCTTCTTTCAGTATTGCTCCCCAGCTAGTCTACCATGCCCTCCCACTAAATAATGGACTTGAAAGCGTCCTTCAGAACTAATTTCTCCAAGAGTGGCTTTCCTGTGCCCCAAATAAGGTCAGAAACTCCTGCTATAAGCAGTCCTAGCTTTTGACATTTCTACTTTGTGGTATTTATCATAATTTTAAAAAATGGATGTGAATAAATGTGAGCCCTTGTTCTATGAATATATGAACATTCTTCGATGGTGAAAGATAACCTGTTTTTATTATTTTATTCAATAGTAATTTTAAAGATGGGTTTTCTTTCCCTCTCCTTATTTAAGTCAATATACTATAGAAATAGAATTTTCCCAAGACTTTGAAACTGTAACCTGAATCACTCCTTTTGTTCAATATTTTGTTTTTTATTTAGCTTGTACTCTATTGTAAGGAAAAGTCTTTGCTACACAGGCTTTGACCTTCCATAGCACACTGATTTGCGGATAGGCTTTTTTTGTGTGTGTATATGTTTGTTTGTTTCTAAATGTTATCCATTGTTTGGAAACTGCAGTTGGTTCACTTCTATAATATTGGGGAATCAGTTATTCATCAATTGAAATATAGGCAATGCAAACTTATAATTTATGTGCCCTACTTTGAAATCTTAGAGGTCTATACATATGAAAAACATTAAAATTAAAAAGCAAAATAAAGTCATTTAATTCACCATTGCACATTGTTCCAAGGAAATTCTTCCTGCTTTGCCATAATTTGTTTTCTTGCAATTGAACCAATTCTACAGTTCCTCAGCAGTTATAATTAAACTGGCTTCATTTTTAAAAGGATTTCTTGACAAAATACCTATTGGAAACCAAAAAGGGAAGAAAAAAAGATATTGACAAAATTCTTTCCAATCCAATATTCTTCAAGTGTGAAATGAAATTGGCCAAATTGATGACAGAAAAAAAATTATCCCTTAAGTAAGTTCCTATTCATTCATTCATTTAATAACTAAGTACCAAGACTTTTTATATGCCACCTATTCCTCTGGAGTCTGTAAACCCCAACTGAATAGGACTGAGAAGGCCTCTGCCCTTTGCAGAGCTTGCCCACCCTGTGCAAGCCATTTCCTCTTTCTGGGCCAGATTATCTAATTTTTCTGGATTGACAGAAGCAGTCAGAAGATCTGCCTTCCAGGATCCCCCATTCCAGGCAGCCACAGCCGGCCCCAAACTCCTTTCCCTGCACCCAGCATAAGGCCAGCCCCCATTTTCCAAGGGATCTGGCTGAGTGACAGAGACCCTTGCATCACACCAAAGGGCTTTGAGTCCTTAAACTCCTGTCACTGGGGTCAGGGTAAGAACGTCAGAGAGTGGTTTCCAGTGCTCTGAAATATCAAGTTAAAATGAATGACTTGATTGCCTGAGTTCTCAGCCAGGCGGGAAGGAGAGACATTAAAGTGTTGACTCTTTCATCAGAAACGCTATGATATTTTATAATCTTTAGGAGTTATTTTCTCTTATCTTTTTGTTTTTATAGATGAAAAACAAGACTTGAGAGAGCAGTGTGTTTCTTTAACTGCATTTAGCATGCTTGTTTGTTTTTGACTATGCATTTTGTCGTATTTGAAGTATACATTTTTTAATCTGTGGGAAGCACTAAACTTCATTCTGATTTGTTAATCTAAATTGATTTCTGATTGATGAAAAGCACAGAAATCTCAAATGGTTAAAACAGTATTTTTGACCTAGATATCATAGGTTATTGTAATACTGTAAGAGCAGAGTCATTTGTGTAACTGAACTATTAGTCACAAAATCACCATAAAAGCAATTTTATTAACTACATGAAATAAAACAAAAAATACTGGAAACGTGTATTCTATGCTTCAATTCAAGTAGTTGTTATCTTATCATGTTGCATAAAAAAAACTCAGGGCTTTAAAGGGGGATATTATAGTTTGTACATTTTCCCCTTATAAAAATATAATACAGTATTTTATTTATCTTCCATGTTTTCCTCCTTTGGATTATTTATAATAAAAATACTGACACATAACTTAAGGAAAAGAAAAAGACAATACTGTAAACATCCATGGTTAATATTTACAGATTTTCTGATTGCTAATCCCCAAGCCATTTTGGCTTAGTATTTGTTTGGATTTCTTTTTCAGTTGTAAAACCTTCTGCAGTGGACTTGGAAAAATAGTTTTCCTAGTTATATAACCTGGCAACAGAATTTGCTTCTGCCCTAGGATTGTATTATAGGTGAAAATGTTCATATTCATTGACAGGGGGCAGGTTTTTTTTTTCCTTCTTCTTAAATAGTTTATTGTCAAGTTGGTTTCTGTATAACACTCAGTGCTCATCCCAACAAGTGCCCTCTTCCATGCAAGGAGCAATTGTTTTATTTTCTATTAAGTATACAGCTTCTTGTCAGCAACAATAATGAAAAAGCAATACAATACAAGCTCCCATTTATTAATTATATAGTATGTACCCAGCAAGGTGGCACTATATATAAATATTGTCTCATTTGTTCCCACAGTAAGCCTATGGAGAAGCATTATTATTTTCATTTTAGAGATGCAAATACTGAGGTTTCGAGATATGAACCTTATACAAAGTCCAAAATCTGAAAGCAGTACAGTTTGAGCTCTTGTTTGACAGCAAAGATCTTATTCCTGACCTCTACCTTCACAATCCAGTGTCCCTACTTACAAAATAAAGGTCTTCTTATGATCAACAAATAAAATGATCTTGCATAAACCGAATTCTTAGGTTGAGATAGAATATGATCTACAGGGCTTAGTTACATTAATTTAAAAATCACTAAGGAGGCAAGGATTTTCAGGGAGGAGAGATAATAAGCCTACATATGTCCATTCCAATCAATTGCAACACTTTTATTAAAACAAGATATCTCCATGGCTACTGTGCTCCCACAAGCTCCTTCTCCTTGTGCGTGTGTGTGTATGTGTGTGTGTGTGTATGCATACATGTACGTATATGTGCAAATGTGTTGAGTAGCACTCAGGTGGAATATGGGCAATATAATTGGGCACACCAGGAGTGATCTGGAGAATCAGCGTTCTTACTTAAACATAACTGTTTCATCAAATACTGTATGCTACCTGTATCCTGAAATAATGAGCATCTCATTATTAAGAAACTGTGGTAATTAAAGATTGAAATAAAAATAAGGTTTTATGTATTAACATGTATTACTTAGTCATTGGCTACTAATTTTTAGGACATAGATATTTATTGTTTGGACATGCCTGCTTAACAAACAAAACTCACATATTTCATTTAGACCAAGAGTACCAAGTATGAATGCCACAAAATGAGAAAGTTTGGAAAGATCTGAGTTGAGGAGTTATTCTAATTGCACTTTAGATCCTTGGGAATCTATGAAATAATGGAAAAAACCCTTATTATAAACTGTCAGAAACTGCAATTTTGAGCACTTATGTGGTTACTTGTGGCAACACACACACATATACATATATATACATATACATACATATGTAAATACATACACATATATATACATACATATATGTGTATATATACATATATACAGAGAGAGAGAGATTACTTCACTGATATAAATTGCATCCACTATAGGTCAAACGCCAACCAAAAAAACATGTTGTCTCCTTCTGTCTTTCTGTCCTTGTTTCATGTTTTGTTTTTTTATTTATTTATTTTTATTTATTTATTTATTTTTATTTCTAGGAGAGAGAGAGAGAGACAGTGTAAGCAGGGGAGGGTCAGAGAGAGAGGGAGTCACAGACTGAAGCAGGCTCCAGGCTCTGAGCTGGCAGTCAGCACAGAGCCCGACGCGGGGCTTGAACCCACGAACCGCGAGATCATGACCCGAGAGAAAGTCGGCCGCTTAACCGACTAAGCCACCCAGGCACCCCCCTTGTTTCATGTTTTCTGTCAGCTTATGTGTTTTGATGACATTTTAATTATGGCTCAGGAAAATAGATGGGAAAGGGTCTCATTTTAAAAGAAGACTCTGCAGGGGTGCCTGGGTGGCTCAGTCGGTTAAGCACCTGACCTTGGCTCAGGTCATGATCTCCTGGTTCCTGAGTTCAAGCCCCACATATGATTCTGTGCTGACAGCTCAGAGCCTGGAGCCTGCTTCAGATTCTGTGTCTCCCTCTCTCTCTGCCCTCCCCTGCTCATGCTCTGTCTCTGTCTCTGTCTCAAAAATAAATAAACATTAAAAAAATAAATAAAAGAAGTCTCTGCAGTGTTTTGTTGTAGGCTACATGTGCATGTATTGTGTGTGTGTGTGTGTATGTGTGTGCGCACGCATGTGTGTACTGCTCTAATTAGAAACCGCCGTTTCTAATTTACTCTAATATCCAAATAGTGCAGTGATATCTTTATGCAAGCCTAAATTGCCCTCTCATCCCCCATATTCATTTTAGTTACACGAACATTAAAAACATGAATGGCTAGGCATATTATTTACTGAAATCAAATGAAGGTGCAAAAACTGCTCTGTATTCCTTGAATGTTTAGAGAATACAGGGTTTCTGTCAAACCAAAAATATTAGTTAATGTCATTTTCCTGGAAGCTATGTTATTTGAAAACATTTCCAAATCACTATAACCCTTCATATATTGTATTTTAACCATGTGGTGAAAGTTTTGAAAAAAGTCTTATTTGGAAGCAACTACTAAATCTTACTGAAGTTATATTTATTCAGGAGATTTCAAGTATATCACAATGGAGATAGTCATGAAAGATGAGTCAGAGGATAATGACAGGAAAAATCACAATGGACTTCAACAAGCCAGTTAATCCCACTTTTTACAGATGTTTTACTGCCACTTGAAGACTAAATAGTTACCCGTTGAGCTTGATGTGACTTTTGAGAGGAAAGCACAGTATATTCTGAGCCCATAGTTTGTAAGTGCTACTGCTTGAAATGTTCATTTCCCACATGACCTCTACAATGTTTTATTACATTTTATTAGGAACAGACAGGGGTGTAAGGAGACACATGAGGAAAATCCAAACAGCAAAGGACATAATGTTGTAGAGTATTCAGAGTTGAAAATTGTTGTAGTTTGTAACCCAATAAGGAACATATAAAGTTAGAAAATAAAGTCAGCCACCTGTAGACTTGATTTTGTGCTTGCTAGATGTGTTCACTGAAGGCAGAGAAAGAGAATGTGTTTTAAACTCCATGGGCAGCCATTTGGGAAGGGTTAGTAGGAGCTTATAGATTATCAACAATTTTCAGGTACCTAGCCATTCTACCTTCGATATCTAAACTCCTTTCTTTGAGGTTAGTTTATCTGTGGGAATTCAAAGTAAGTGGATGTGCCTGCTTTTAGAACTTTATGAAATCATCATAAAAGTTAGTAAGAATCATGTACCTTTTACTATAGTATTGTATAAAAAATCTTTCATACAACTCTTCAATAATTACTTTATACTTACATTAATCAACAATTGAGTGATTGTTTTCTGTCAAACTCTGAGTTAGAAGCATATTAATTTGTTTTTTTTTTATTTTTTAAAATGTTTTATTTATTTCTAGGAAAGAGATTGAGAGAGAGAGAGAGACAGCGTGAGCAGCGGATGGTCAGAGAGAGAGGAAGTACAGACTCTGAAACAGGCTCCAGGCTCTGAGCTGGCAGTCAGCACAGAGCCCGATGCGGGGCTCGAACCCATGGACTGCGAGATCATGACCTAAGCGAAAGTCAGACGCTTAACCAACTAAGCCACCCAGGCGCCCCTAATTTGATTATTTTAATTATCATAATCACTCTCTGGTTAGGTTCTGTTATTAACCATTATTATTATATCTAACTATCTATTACTATATGTCTATTACCATAACTATCTATTACTATATATGTTATCATCCATTATAAGAATGAGGAAACTGAAATCCAAGGAAATTACAAGATCATTGGACAATAAGTCACAGAACAAGGATTTGAGCCTAACCTTACCATTTGATATAGAGCCTAAGTTCATTATCCCCCAATTTCAAAATACTGAAATGAGATTTTGGCTTGAAATTAGTATAAATAATTTATATCATGCTTATACTTATTGATATCTTCCTTCAGTAAAGACTTTTGTTAAATCCATGGTGTATCTTAGAAATGTATGGTATTTTAGAATCAAGGAAATGGAATATTAGAGAAGACCAGAAGTGAGGAAGCTGTCAGTCAAGGGAACACAGATCCGTGAAAAGAGAGTATTTTACTAAGAAGTCAAGTCAGGGTTTTTTTTAAGTTTTTATTTAATTTTCAGTTAGTTAACCTACATTGTAATATTAATGACAAATGTACAATGTAGTGATCTCACACTTCCATACTTCATCCTGTGCTCATTACACCAAGTACACTCCTTAATCCCTGTCACCTATTTTACCCATCTCCTCACATACTCTACCTCTGGTAATTATCTGTTTGTATCCTATAGTTAAGAGTTTATTATTGTTTTGCTTCTCTTTTTTATGGCTGAGAAATATTCCATTGTATATGCATACCGTACCTTCCTTATCCATTCATCAGTCAATGGACACTTAGGCTGTTTCTGTAATTTGGCTATTGTAGATAATGCATCTATATGAATTAGTGTTGTTTGGGGGGGAGTAAATATGCAGTAGTGTGATTACTGTATCATGGGGTAGTTCTATTTTTAACTTCATGAGGAAATGCTATACTTTTCGACAGTGGCTACAACTAGTTCGCTTTCCCACCAATAGTGCAAGAAGGTTCCCTTTTCTCCACGTCGTCACCGATACCTGTTGTTTCTTGCGTTGTTGACTTTTGATATTCCAATACATGTGAGGTGATATCTAATTATAGTTTTGATTCCCCTGATGATAAGTGGTAATGAGCATCTTTTCATGCGTCTGTTGGCCATCTGTAATGTTTTCTTTTTTAAAAATACTTTTTAACATTTTGTTTTTATTTTTTGAGAGACAGAGGAGGGGAGAGACAGAGAGAGGGAGATACAGAATTCAAAGCAGGCTCCAGACTCTAAGCTGTCAGCAAAGAGCCTGATGCAAGGGTTGAACTCACACAAACTGTGAGATCATGACCTGAGCCAAAGTCGGCCACTAAACTGACTAAGCCACTCAGGTGCCCCTAATGCTTCCTTCGGTGAAATGTCCATTCATGTCTTCTGCCCATTTTTTTTACTGGATTATTTGGTTTTAGGGTGTTGAGGTTTGTAAGTTCTTCATATTTTTTGGATACTAATACTTTATCAAAAATGTCATTTGCAAATCTATCCTCTCCTTCTATTGTTTTCCTTTTAGTTTTGTTGATTGTTTCCTTTGCTGTGCTGAAGATTTTTGTTTTGTTGAAGTCCCAATGGTTTATTTTTGTTTTTGTTTCCCTTGCCTCGAGAAATTTATCTAAAAAGAAGTTGATGTGACCATGGTTAAAGAGGTTACTGCCTATGTGCTCCTCTAGGATTTTTATGGTTTCAGGTCTCACATTTAGATCTTATTCAATTTAGAGTTTAGTATTATATATGATGTAAGAAGTGGTCCAGTTTCACTCTTTGCATGTTGCTGTCCAGTTTTCCCAGCACCAAGTGTAGAAGAGACTTTTTCCCATTGGGTATTTTTTCCTGCTTTGTTGAAGATTAATTAACGATATTAATTTCTAGGTATTCTGTTCTCTTGATGTATGTGTGTATTTTTGTGTCAGTTCCATACTGTTTTGATCACAACAGCTTTGTGATATAACTTGAAGTCCAAAATTATGATGCCTATAGCTTTGCTTTTCTTTTTCAAAATTGCTTTGGCTATTCGGGAACTTTTGTGGGTCCATACATATTTTAGAAATATTTGTTCTAACTCTGTGAAAAAATGCTGTTAGCCTTTTCATAGGTATTACATTAAATGTGAAGCTTGCAGGGTGCCTGGGTTGCTCAGTTGATTAACCATCCAACTTCGGCTCAGGTCATGATCTTGCAGTTCATGAGTTTGAGCCTCACGTCGGGCTCTGTGCTGACAGCCAGCTCAGAGCCTGGAGCCAGTTTCAGATACTGTGTCTCCCTCTCTCTCTGACCCTCTCCTGCTCACGCTGTCCCTCTTTCTCTTTCAGAAATAAATAAATAAATAAATAAATAAATAAATAAATAAATGTGTAGCTTGCTATACTTGAATAGTATAGATATGTTAACAGTATTCTAACAAACCAAGAGCATGGACTGTCTTTCCATTTCTTTGTGTCATGTTCAATTTATTTCATCATACAGCCATTAGTTTCAAAAGCAGGAGACATACTTAGCTTTTCTAAAACAGAGACTTAGACAAATTGCCCAAGTTTTTCATGGACCTAACCATTCTACCTTAGGTATCTAAACTTAGATATCTAAGGTATCTAGGCAATATTCGGGAATTTATCCCAAATGAAATGTACATCCAGAGATCTAAGCAAAACAGACAAGTACAATGCCTAATGGAGAATTTAAAGCAACAATCACAAGTATACTTACTGGGCTTGAGAAAACAATAGAAGACATCAATGAGACTCTTACAACAGAGATAAAAGAGTTAAAAAGGAATCAGTCAGAGATGCATAATGCAATAAACAAGACTGGGAACAAGACTGATGCAATGAACAGTGGGCCAGAAGAATCAGAGGAATGAATTAGTGACCTAGAAGACAAAATAATGGAAAACAATTAAGTTGAACAAAAGAGAGAAGTAATAGTTATGCAACAGGAGAATCAACTTAGGGAACTCAGTGACTCAATCAAATGTAATAACATTCGTATTATAGGAGTCCAAAAAGAAGAAGAGAGAGAGAAAAGGGGGGGAGAAAATTTATTTGAGGAAATAATGGCTAAAAACTTTCCTAACCTGGAAAGAAGTATATATATCCAGATCCAACAGGCACAGAGAATTCCCACCAAAATCAATAAAAGCAGGCCAACACCAAGATATGTTGTAATTAAATTTGCAAAATATAGTGATAAAAAAAGTCTTAAAAGCAGCAAGAGAAAAGAATTTCTTAACTTACAAAGGAAGACCCATAAGGCTAGCTACATATTTCTCAACAGAAACTTGGCAAGCAAGAAGGGAGTGGCATGAAATACTCAAAGTGCTGAAAGGGGAAATTTGCAATCAAGAATTTTCTATCCAATGAAGCTGTCATTCAGAATAAAAGGAGAGATAAAGAGCATTTCACATTAACAAAAACAAAGGAGTTCGTGACCACTAAACCAGCCCGGCAAGAAATATTAAAGAGGACTCTTTGAAGGGAAAGGAGAGAGAGATCAAAAGTGACAAAGACAAGAAAGGATCAGAGAAGATCTCCAGAAACAACAACAAATCAATAAAATGGCAATAAATGCATATCCATCAATAATTACTTTGAATATAAATGGACTAAATGCTCCAATCAAGAGACATAGGGTGTCAAAATTGGACAAAATAATAAAACCCATGTGTTTTTCTTATAGGAGCCACCTATAAGAGACTCATTTCAGACCTAAAGACAATCTGCAGATTGAAAGGAGTAGAGAAACATTTATCATGCAAATGGGTGTCAAAAGAAAGCAGGTATAGGGGCGCCTGGGTGGCCTAGTCGGTTAAGCGTCCGACTTTCGCTTAGGTCATGATCTCGCGGTTCGTGGGTTCGGGCCCCGCGTCGGGCTCTGTGCCGACTGCCAGCTCAGAGCCTGGAGCCTGTTTCAGTCTGTGACTCCCTCTCTCTCTGACCCTCCCCTGCTCACGCTGTCTCTCTCTCTCTCCTAAATAAATAAAACATTAAAAAAAAAAAAAAGAAAGCAGGTATAGTGATGCTTATATTGGTCAGACTAAACTTTAAAACAAAACTGTAATAAGAGATTAAAAAAATCGCACTATATCATAATAAAGGGGACAATCCAATAAGATCTAACAATTGTAAATATTTATGCATCAACATGAAAGCACCCAAATACTTAAAACAATTGATAGCAAACCTAAAGGAACTAATTGTTAATGATACAGGAATAGTAGGAATTTTAACACCCCACTTACTCTAATGGACAGATCATCTAAACAGAAAATAAACAAAACAATGGCTTTGAATGACACACTAGAGCTGTTGGACTTAACAGATATATTCAGAACATTCCATCCTAAAACAATAGAATATATACATATATATTAATGCAAATGATACACTCTCAGTAGTCACATACTAGGTCATAAATCAGGCCTCAATACATACAAAAGGGCTGAAATATTCCATGCACCTTTTCACAGCCATAACACACTATGAAACTAGAAGTCAAGCACAAGAGAAAATTTGGAAATATTACAAATACATGGAGATTAAACAATATGCCACTGAACAGTGAATGGGTACACCAGGAAATCAAAGGAGAAATAAAAACAATACATGAAAGCAAATCAAAATGAAAACCCAACCATCCAAAACCTTTGGGATGACGCTAAATCCGCCAGTCATAAGAAGGAAGTATGTAACACTACAGACCTACATTGAGAAGCAAGAAAAATCTCAAACAACCAACCTAACCTTACACCTAAAGGAGCTAGAAAAAGAACAACTAATGAAGCATAAAGCCAGTAGACAGAGAGAAATAATAAAGATAAGAGTAAAAATAAATGATATGGAAACTAAAAAAAAAAAAAACAATTAGAACACATCAAATAAACCAGGAGCTACGTCTTAGAAAAATTAACAAAATTGATAAGCTCTAGCCAGACTTTTCAAAAAGAAAAGAGAAAGGACCCACAAATTAGAGAGGAGAAATAAAAAAACCAACACCACAGGAAATACAATTATGAGAATATTATGAAAAACTAAATGCCAACAAATTGGACAACCTGGCAAATTTGGAGAAATCAAGGTGTTGATCCCATCTACAGTTGCACCAAAACAATAAAATACTTAGTAATAAACCTAACCAAAGAGGTGAAAGACATATGATCTTAACACTATAAAACATTGGTGAAAGTGGGGCGCCTGGGTGGCTCAGTCAGTTAAGCATCAACTTCGGCTCAGGTCATGATCTTGTAGTCCATGGGTTTGAGCCCCACATCGGGCTCTGTGCTGACAGCTCAGAGCCTGTGATCTGTTTCAGATTCTGTGTCTCCCTCTCTCTCTGCTGCTCCCCCATCTCGTGCTCTGTCTCTCTCTGTCTAAAAAATAAATAACTGTTAAAAAATTTTTTAAAAAATTGGTGAAAGTCAGCATATTTAGGCCGTAGAAGAGAGGGGGCTCCATCATGCTCACCTTATCAAAAGGCTGAAGACAACATTCTGGAAGGAAAATTCTAAGAAGGTATGAGGTCATTGACTGATTAAAACAAGTCCCATTCTTCCTTGCTACAGAGAGGCTTCAGTCCACTGCTGATCTGACCTACTGAGGTCCCTCAAAATTCATCGTTCTTAACAGTCTCAACTGATTATAATGATTTGGGGAACATTTCAACATTCAGTTTGAAATTTCCTGGGCACATACCACAGAAGTGGAAAGTTTCCCTTTCTTTTATTTTTACAAGACATAAATAAAAGAATTATAACCCTGAGGGGGGAAAAACATCAAGAATTTGGAAAAGATGGGGTGCCTGGATGGCTCAGTCGGTTAAGCATTTGAGTTCAGCTCAGGTCATGATCTTGCAGTTCATGGGCTCAGCTGTGCTGACAGCTCAGAGCCTGGAGCCTGATTCGGATTCTGTGTTTCCCTCTCTCTCTGCCCCTCCCCTGCTCGCTCTGTGTCTCTCTCTGTCTCAAAAATAAATAAACATTTTAAAATATATTAAAAAAAGAATTTGGAAAAGTTATCGTATATCAAGAAAACAAAAATGTAGAGGATTTATTTTAATAAAGAATAAAAATAGGACGAGAATAGTCAGTGCACCCAGAGCTCCACATTTTAAAGAAGAGCATTTTCATGGAAAGTAAATAGTAGAAATGGTGACAAGAGCCTACTAACATGCTCAAAAGTATACAGAAATCTAGTATTTTTCAGGGTGAAAATGGAATACGCAAATATACTGTATATCAGAAATGAGATATAGGACAGTAATATCAATAAGCGGATTTTAAAAACTTTAGTGAAATTAAATATTTAATTTTAAAATGAAAATTTTTAAGGGATTTAAAGAATTTCAAAGGTAGGAAATCAAGATCTATGGGAGAAATGAAAAGAATTGTCAAAAAAGGAGAAAGAAGGAAGGGACTTAGTTTTACCAGGAAGTTGGGTCCCACCCCCATATTTGTGTCATAGACTTAATATTGAAAAACTTTATTTTGTATTAAACTGATATCCCAAGAGATTTTTTTTAGATTAGGGACAGTTATAAAATTTATTGATTTAAATAATAAATGAGGAAGGTAAACCCAGTTTTGAAAAAGAAGAGTAATGAGGATGGATTGAAATATCAGATGCAATAAAGCATTAGTAATTGTAACAGTGTGATACTGACAGAATAACATAGATCATTAATAAATGAAATATAGTAGAAAGTTCATAATCAGACATAAATTTATATGAAAATTAATTATAATTATAGTATCTTACAACAGGATATAAAAAGCACACTTTTCAAATTATGTAAAAAATTAAAAACAATTAATTAGATATCTACTTCATATGATAAAGTGAAACCCAGGGAAAATATTGGTTCAAAAGTAACAAAATATGATTCTAAAGTAAAATATTGATAAGTACATAATTCTGGCTTGGGAGGGGGCTTTCTAAACATAACACTAATGATTGAAGCAGGAAAAGAAAATGTTGATAAATTTCAAGCATTAACAGAAATACAAAGAAGATAGATAGCAAGAAAGGTAAATCATTAGAACATAAAGTTTCTGGAAATGGCAATTTAAAATTATTTGAAAAATACATACAAGAGCTCATAATAAAAATTATACAAATTTATTAGTGGTGAATATAATAGAAATTGGTTAACATTGACAAACAATTAAAATATATTTAAATTGTAAATGGAATATTTCAACTATCAATTTGACATTATGTGTAGTCATAGGTAAAATGTTTAGACATTCTTATGCACAAGTGATATATTTTATTACAAAGTTTCATAAGCTGAACTATCCACATCATCTTTGTCCCCACAATCCCATTTAGAAAAAGGTACATTAAGGAAAGAATCATAGAGATTTATAAAGATATTTTGCAGGAATTCTCAATCTGATATTTTGTCATTAGGTAAAATTGGCATTAATCTATATGTGCAAGATGGGATAATTTAAAGAATTATGGTAGACCTTCCTATTGAAATAATTGATGGACTCTTAAAATTGCTTCTTAACAAGACTACATGAAGTTAGAAAGTGTTTCTTAATATACTATAACTTAAAAAATTATGGAAAATTCTATTTAAAATATATGTAAGACAATTAAAAAATTTTAGGTAACTATTCAGTGATTCTTTATCTTTATAATAAATCCACTCTCAATTTTTGGAAATCTGTAATATAATAAGTGACTGGGCAGCCTGATTTATGTGTTGATATTGTTTGTATATAATGCAAAGCCTTGAATAGATAAATGCAAAAATGGTTTGTATATATAAATAATATAAAAAAAGGTAATAAAAGATATTGTAGTAGTGTTGTGTGGTGAGAGATAATAGCTACACTTGTGAGTACAGCATAACATATAAACTTGTCAAATTACTATGTGGTATACTTGAAACTAATGTAATAATAAATAAATAATACATTTTTCTGATTCTCTATTTTATTTATTTTTGTTGCAGTATAATTGACATAATATGTCTTGTTCATTTCAGGTGTACATTTTAGTGACTTCGTATTTTTATATCTTATGAAATGGTCCCAATGATATCATCACCACCTGTCACCATATAAAGCTATTATAATGCTGTTGACTATATTCCCTATGGTGTACCTTGTATAACTCTGACTTATTTGTTTTTATTTTTTCCAAGTTTTTATTTAAATTCCAGTTAATTAACAAACAGTGTAATGTTAATTTCAGATGTAGAATTTAGTAATTCATCACTAACATACAGCACCTTGTGCTCATCATAAGTGTCCTCCTTAATACCCATCACCCATTTATCCCATTCTACCCACTACCTCCCTCCATCGACTCTGTTCTATTTAGTTAAGAGTCTGTTTTCTGGTTTCTGGCCTATTTTCCCCTTCCTGTGGTAATTTGTTTTGTTTCTTAACTTAATTATTTTTTAATTAAAAGTTTTTGTACCTCATAACCCCCTTCACCTATTTCATCCTTTCCAATCTCTCCCAGCTCTGGTAACCAACAATTTGTTTCCTGTATATATGAATGTATTTCTGTCTTGTTTTTGTTTGCTTCATTGTTAGATTATACATGTAAGTTAAATCATACAGAATTTGTCTTTCTCTGTCTGACTTATCTCGATATAATGTGCTCTGTGTCCACTTATGTTGACACAAATGGCAAGATTTCATTTTTAATGGCTGAAGAGTATTCCAGTGTGTGTGTGTGTGTGTGTGTGTGTGTGTATACCACTTCTTATTTATCCATTCATCTATCAGTGGCACTTAGGTTGCTTCCATATCTTGCCTTCTATAAATAATGTTGCGTTGAATATTAGGGTGCATATATATCTTTGAATTATTTTCATCTTCTTTGGAAATATTCAGAAATGGAATTATAGGATCATATGGTAGTTCCATTTTTAATTTTTTGAGGAATATCCATACTTTTTTCCATACTGGTTGTCTCAATTGAAATTTCCACCAACAGCGCATGAGTGTTCTCTCATCCCCACATGCTCACTAATACTTGTTACTTTTTTGTCTTTTTGATTCTAGGCATTTCAACCGGCGTGAAGTTTTATCTCATTGTGGTTTTGATTTGCCTTTTCCTGATGATTAGTGATTTCCAGAATCTTTTCATATGCCTGTAGGTTATTTGTATGTCTTCTTTGTAAATATGTCTGTTGAGGTCCTCTGCCCATTTTTTAACTGGGTTGTGTTTTTGAAGAAAAGTCATGTAAGTTCTTTATATATGTTGGATATTAACCTCATATCAGATCTGTAACTTGCAAATATCTTCTCCCAATCAATAGATGCCTATTTGTTTTGTTGATGGTTTTCTTTACTGTATAAAATCTTTTTAGTCTGATGTAATCCCATTTCTTTATTTTAGTTCTTGTTGTCTGTGTTTAAGGACAAAAATTTTTGCTAAATATTGTTAAAACTAATATGTTTATTGCTTATGTTTCTTCTTGGAGTTTTATGGTTTCACATCTTACATTCAAATCTTTAATCCATTTTGAAGTTACTTTTGTATATGATGTAAGATAGTGATCCATCTTATTATTTTGCATGTAGCTGTCCAGTTTTCCCAACACTATTTATTGAAGAGCCTTATCCACCATTGTCTGTTCTTGCCTCCTAGATTAATTTTTTTAATTTTTTAAATGTGTATTTACTTTCCAGAGACAGAGAAACGGTGTGCAAGTGGGGGAGGGGCAGAGAGCGAGAGGGAGACATGGAATCCACGGCTCCAGGCTCTGAGCTGTCAGCACAGAGCCTGATTCGGGGCTCAAACCCACAAGCTGTGAGATCATGACCTGAGCAGAAGTCGGAGGCTTAACTGACTGAGCCACCCAGGCGCCCCTGTCATAGATTAATTGACCATATATGCATGGATTTTTATGTTGATGCTCTTTTGGATTTTATTGATCTATTGGTCTATTTTCATGTTAGTATCATATTGATTTGATTACTACAGATTTGAAGTTTAGGTTGAAATCAGGGTGTATAAAACCTCCAGTTTTGTTCTTCTTTCTCAAATTGGCTTTAGCTATCTGTGATCTTTTATAGTTTCATACAAATTTTAAGATTCTTTGTTTTAGTTCAGTTAAAAATGCTATTGATATTTTCATAGAAATTGCACTGAATATGTAGATTTATTTGGGTGGTATGAGCATTTTAGTAATATTCTTCTGATCCATGAGCTTTGTGTATTTTTTTCATTTGTATCATCTTCAGTTTCTTTAATCAATATCTTATCGTTTTCAGTGTATAAGTCTTTTATCTCTCTGGCTAAATTTATTCCTAGTCTTTTTATTCTTTTTGATATAATTATAAAAGTGATTATCTTTTTAAATTTCTCTATCTGATTGTTAGTAGTGTACAGAAATGCAATGTATTTCTGTATTTAATTTTGTTTCCAGAGACCTTACTGGATTCATTTATAAGTTCTAATAGTTTTTTTGGTCAAGTCTTTAAGGTTTCTCTATATAGTATCATGTCATCTGCAAATAGTGACAGTTTTACTTCTTCTTTTCAAATTTGGATACCTTTTATTATTTTTTTTCTTGATGCAGCTAAGACTTCTAGCACTGTGTTGAATAAAAGTAGTAAGAATGGAAATCGCTGTCTTATTTCTGATCTTAAAGGAAAAGATTTCATCTTTTCCCCATTGATTTTTATGTTAGCTGTTGGTTTGTTATATATGGCCTTTGTTATGTGGAGGTAGATTAGCTCCTTACTTTCTTAAGAGTTTTCATAAGTGAATGTTGAATTTGTCAAATGCTTCTATATCAGTTGAGATGATCATATCATTTTTATCCCTCATTTTGTTATATTATGCATCACATGATTGATTTGAAAATGGTTAGCTATTCTTGCATCCCTGAAATAAATTCCTCTTGATTGTGGTACATGATCCTTTTAATGTGTTATTGAATCTAGCTTGCTAATATTTTGATGGGGATTTTTGCATCTATGATGTTTGCCTGTAATTTTCCTTGTGTGTGTGTGTGTGTGTGTGTGTGTGTGTGTGTGTGTGTGTGTGTGTGTGGTGTCTTTGCCTAGTTTTTGGGTCAAGGTAATGCTGGCCTCATGAAATGAGTTTGGAAAAAAATTTTGGAATAATATGAGAAGGATAGGTACTAACTTTTCTTTAAATATTTGATAGAATTCACCTATGAAGACATTTCATCCTGGATTTTTGTTTTTTGGAGTTTAACTACTGATTACAATTCACAACTTGTAATCAGTCTGTTAAAATTTTCTATTTCTTTATTATTCAATCTTGGACAGTTGCATAATTTTAGGAATTTATTCATTATTCCTAGGGCTGTCAGTCTATGGTATATAATTGTTTGTAGTAGTCTCTTAAAATCTTTTGTATTTCTATGGTATCAGTTATAACTTCTTCATTTCTGATTTTATTGATTGGGCACACTCTTTTCTTGATGAGTCTGGCTATAATTTTTTAATTTTGTTTATCTTTTCAAAGAACTAGCATTTGGCTTCATTTTTATACTCTATTTTATTTATTTCTCCTCTGATCTTTATTATTTCCTTCCTTCTATTAACTTTGAACTTTCTTCTATATTTTTTAGTTCTTTTAGGTGTATAGATTATTTATTTGGATTTTCTTATTTCTTGAGGTAAGCTTGTATTGCTATGATCTTCCCTCTTAAAACTACTTATGCTGCTTCCTACATTTTTTTTTAAAGCTTTGTTTCTATTTTAATTTGTATCAAGGTATTTATTGATTTCATTTTTGATTTCTGTGTTGATGCCATTGATTGTTTGGTGACATATTTATTCTCCAGGTGTTTGTGGGCTTTTATTCCAGTTATTTTTTCTTGTAATTGATTTCTAATTTCATGCCTTTGTGAGCACAAAGGATGCTTTATATTATTTCAATCATCTTGAATTAACAAGATTTGTTATATGGCCTAACATGTGATTAATGTATACTAGAGAATATTCTATGAGCACTTGAAAAGAATTCATGTTCTGCAGTTTGGGAATGAGATGTTCTGTTTATATCTGTTAAGTCTATCTGGTCTAATGTGTCACTTAAGGACAATGTTTCCTTACTGATTTTCTGTCTAGATGACATATTCACTGATGTGAGTATTAAAGTCCCCTACTGTTTTTATTTATTGCTGTCAATTTATCCCTTTATAATTGTTAATAGTTGCTTCATATATTTAGGTGCTGCTATATTGGGTGTATAAATATTTATGAATGGTATATTTTTTTGTTAGATTGACCTTTTTACTATTCTATAGTGCCCTTCCTAGTCTTTTCTTAGGCTTTTTTTAAAACCTATTTTGTCTGATATGAACATTGCTAGTCCAGCTTTTATTATGCTTTTGTTTTCATGGAATATCTTTCTAATCCTTTATCTTCAGCCTGTGTGTCTTTAGATTTGAAGTCTCTTAGAGACACCATATAGATGGATCATGTTTATTATCCATTCAGTACCCTATGTCTTTTGATTTGAGCATTTTAAACATTGTTATTTAAAGTAATTATTGATAAGTATGTACTTCTTCCATTTTGTTAATTTTTTTCAGTTTTTGTATTTCTTCTATGTTCCTTTTTTCGTCTCTTGTTCTCTTACCATATGATAGTCCTTATAGTGGGAGATGTCTCTTACCATACTATATTCCTTATAGTGGGGGAGGGTCAGAGAGAGAAGGAGAGAGAGAATTCCAAGCAGGCTCCACACTGTCAGCATTGACATAATGTGGGGCTCAAACTCATGAACCTTGAGATCATGACCTGACCTGAGACCACGTGTTGGATGCTTAACCAACTGAGTTGCCCAGGCGCCCCACCAGTGAGATTTTTAAAAATATTTTTACTTATATCTAGTTATAGCCTTTGCTTTTCTACTTAAAAGAGATGCCTTAACATTTCTTATAATGCTCATTTACTAATGACTAATTTCTTTATTTTTTTGCTTGTCTGAAAAACCATTCATTCCTCCTTCAATTCTAAATGGTAATCTTGTCATCTAGGGTATTCTTGGTTGTAAGTTTTCCCTTTCAGCACTTTAAATATATCTTGCTTCTCCTTTCTGCTTCCAAATTTTCTGCTAAAAAATCAACTAATAATCTAATGTGGTTTCCCTTGCAGGTTTTTGTTTTTCTCTTGCATTCAAGAGATTTAAGATTTAATATTCCTTAAGATTTATCTCTTTAACTTTCGCCATTTTAATTATAATGTGTCTCGGTGTGGATTTATTTGGATGAATTTTATTTGGGACTCTCTTTGCTTCATGAACCTGGATGTCTATTTTCTTCTTCAGATTAGAGAACATTCAGCTCTTATTTCTTCAAATACATTTCTGCCCCTTTTTCTCTTATTCTCCACATGGAGTTCTATAACGTGAATACTAGTATGCTTGATGTTGTCCCAGAAGTCCCTTAAACTATCTTATTATCTATTTATTTTTACTATTCTGATTAGGTGGGTTTTTTTCACTATCCTGTCTTCTAAGTTGCTGATTGGTTCTTCTGTATCATTTAATCTGCTTTTCTCCCTTTCTTGTATTTTTCATTCTGTCTGTTTTATTCTTCAGCTCTGATTAATTCTTTCTTATATTTTCTAATTATTTGTTGAAGTTCTCACTGGGTTCCTTCATTCTTCTCCAGAGTAAACCGAGCGTCTTTATGACCATTACTTTAAACTCTTTATCAGGTAAATTACTTATCTCTATTTTATTAGTTTTCTTTCTAAGGTCATATTTTATTCTTTTTCTTGGAACATATCTCTCTATCTTCTTGTTTTGTTTGACATCCTGTATTTGTCTCTATGAATTAGGTGGAATAGCTATCTCTATGAGCCTTGAAGGAGTGGACTTCTATAGGAGCACCTCCTATGTAGAGTGTATGTTCCTGGCTTTGGGAGGTGAGCTGGAGCTGAAGTGGGTTTGGGTTGTGGAATCCCTGGAAGTGTGACTCAGTGACTTCTCTGATGGGAGATGGTTGGAACTGCAATGAGCTCAGGCTAGAAAATCTTGGGCATAATGCACCAGCGCTGCACCGGTGGAAGAGCTGGATTTGGCACAAACCAGGAAGGTCCTGGGGTGTGTGCTGCCAGGGTCTCCTTTGTGGGACAGCTGGGGCTAGAGTAGGCACAGACCAGGGCGTGCTATACCGGGGTTATCTTGGCAGTATGGCTGATTGGAGTTGGAACAGACTTGAGCTAGGACTGTTCCAGGGCCCACCATGCCAGGGCTCCCTCAGTAGGATGGCAGGGTCAGGTGCAGGCCAGTGGGATCCTGGTGTGTCCCATACTGTGGGATGACTGGAACTAGGGTAATCACAGGTGAGGTCACAGGGCATGCCATGTCAAGGTCACCTTAGGCAGACAGCTGGAACTGACATAGGGCAGGACTCAAGGCATACTGAGGTGGCCATAGCAGGGGGGCTAGAGCACATGGACACTGCTCCACCCCACATAAAAATGGCAATTACCAAGACCTCTGACTCTCAAGTAAGCTCCAATGGTTACCTACGTGTTAGATATTTACTCTAGGATTAGTAAATGGATTTCCTTAATTTATAGTCTAATTTCCCCTTGAACTGCTGTTTTTGTTTTTTGTTTTTGTTTTGTTTCTGTTTTTGTTTTCTGTGCTCCAGGGCAGGTGAGTCTGTGTGCATGCCCTGAGTCCTATCTCTCCCTACTGTAGATTGTCATCTATGGGGTTGGTTTCCCATCATTTACCGTGTCTCCATGTCTCCAACTTTTCTCTATGTGGTCCATCTATCATCATACGTGGAGCAGAAGCTGTTCAATCAGCTTTTAGTTATTCAGGAGGCATTGCTCTATATGTAGGTATAGATTTGTTATATTCATGGGAGGAGGTTAGTTCAGGGTTTTTCCACACTGCCATCTTAGACCTCTAATCCTTGTAGTTATTTCATTTTAAAGAAAGGAAGGAAACAGTTAACTGAAAAGAGAAAAGTCAGAAAATCAAGAAACCAGTGCATCCACAAAAGAAGAGATCCTAATTTTGTGGTTCACCGATGTATGACTTTGGCGAAATACATAACTACATTTGGTGAACTGATCCATGAACTGAGCAGGGGTCAGCTAAATCAGCTAATTTGCCATATGAATATACACACTCCATTAAGTAAAATTAAGAGATGATTACTGGTTTGAGCTTAAATTCATATTACTGTGAACTGATTTTTTAATTTTTTAGAGAGCTCTTAAAATTGAGCCACATAATGCAAAATGTGATATTTATTCTTATTAATATGAATTCCTTAAAGAGGAAAGGAAGCATAGTTACTTATGTTTCTGAAATAAACACACAGTACCACGTCATAAACTTGATATCTCAGTGCACATATTTAAATATCTTTTCTTTTAAGGTATTTTCACAAAGATTAGCAATTTGGTGATACAGATTTAATATAAGCAGTCTAGTTAAGGGTATGATTAAGATGGCACACCAATTAGGCATGAGATCATTGAGCAAATACATTTTAATATAAGCACAAAATATGTTTCTTAAGATAAATTTTTGCTATCCTGTAAAATTCTGAGTTGAGGAAAATCAACATTTGTTCAACCTTCTTTATGTTATATTCCTTGCCATAAGTAAACTAATTTAATATTGAGAGTATTCTAAGTAGTTATTATTTTTTCTATCTTATAGAAGTTGAAATTCAGGTTTTCAATGAGTTGGCAAAGTTCACACACTGGTAAATAGGAGAACCAGACTTAACATTTTGGCTCTTCTTTGCAGAAAACATGCAACTAACATGAATCTCACCATAAATATGCATTGTACATGTATAGGTTATATATCAGTATAGGGTATAAAAAATTTTAGAAGTCCAGACAATATTTTTTTAAAATTTTTTTTAATGTTTTATTTATTTCTAGGAGAGAGAGAGAGACAGCATGAGCAAGGGAGGGTCAGAGAGAGAGGAATTGACAGACTCTGAAACAGGCTCCAGGCTCTGAGCTGGCAGTCAGCACAGAGCCCGACGCGGGGCTCGAACCCACTAACCGCGAGATCATGACCCAAGTGAAAGTCAGACGCTTAACCGACTAAGTCATCCAGGCGCCCCAAGAAGTCCAGACAATATTAAAGAATAGAAATATATTTATAAACTCTGTTAAGTCAGAGATACCATCTTCTCATGCTAGCCAGTGCCTTCATGGTATAAAAATGATCCCTTTTCTCTTTCTGTCTTCTTCTTTCTATAAAATATGTACATTCATAAAGAGTCACTGAATTTATCCATTGAGTATTTGAGAATTTTTTTAAGCTTATTTATTTTTGAGAGAGAGAGAGAGAGAGAGAGAGAGAGATGACATGAATAAGCAGAAGAGGGGCAGGGAAAGAGGGAGAGAGAGAGAATCTCAAGCAAGTTCTGTGCTTTCAGCGTGGAGCCTGACGCAGGGATCGAACTCAGGAATCATGAGATCTTGCCCTGAACCAAAATCAAGTGTCACACACTTAAACAACTGAGCTACCCTGGTGCCCCAAAATTTGAGAATTCTTAACATTATGATGCATATTTCCTAGGAGCTTATTTATGTGTAAACTGAAGATAAATAAGATTCAAATTATTCATGTTATAGTACATTTGTAATATTTTGTATATAAATAAAATTTCTGTAACTTACATGAAATACTCATCTATAGTCATCTGTGAAATAAGGCGAAAAGTCTTGACATCACAAGTAGCTTGCATTTATATCTATATTTTAATAATTGGAATTTGACTTTCAAATAATTTCCAAGAGAGAGCTTGGAAGCCATCCCTCCCACCTCACCCCATAAAATGTAATGAACATTTTCTTGTTAAAGATGAGTTTGAAAATTTCACATTTCTTCATGATTCTATAAACCCATTTTTTCTCCCACCCTGCAGCTGAACGGCTTTGAAAATACAATGTGCAAAGCTGCAGATTAACAATACTTAGATGTCTGGGGCTGATGTAATTTCAGGCTGCTCGAATTAACTCTCTCTGACAAACCCTCCCTTGCAAACCACCAGCAGCAAAGTGCCTCTTTGTCTACAGTTATAAGCCAGGCTCCAGTCTCTGGGAGTTTTCACATTGTTTCTAATATATTGGTGCTTGGACAAAGTCGAATCATCCCCTCTGAAAGCCTGACTGCCCGAAGGGTATAAACCCAATTGCCGGTGGTTTATTCAGCTTTGACAGTTCTCAGTGTGATCCTAACAGCCTTTGGTAAAACAAAAAGGCAAGGCAAAAGCTCCAGAAACTTCCTTCTATTCATTTCTGTAATAGTTTTCTTGCCACAGGAGACTTATGAAGATTTGTACAGCCTGCTCTCTTTTCATTAGCAGCAAGTACAATGCTGTTGGGTAAGTTAATGTGAAAGACTACAAAAAAGAAGAGTGCTATATATATGAATTTTTATAGCATTAAAAAAAGCTTTCCTTTTACTTAAGTACAATAGATTTGAAAACATAAAGAAATAGCAGATATACTTTGTGTTTTCTAAATCATAGACAGCATTTGGCTTCATTCTGTTTGTTGAAGGCAATACCATGGTTCACTGGTTTTTTGGTATGAACATGTTAAAATTATCATTATTGGACTGACAAGGAAATCTGATTGAATTTTCAGCACAATCATAGTTCTTGTCATAGAATGTAACACTATTTAATGATTTCTTTGTATTTCCATGTACAACAAAATGCTTCAGTATTTTCAGGCTTGTTTTGGCCATTCCATTAAATCTCTAGAACTAAATTACTGTTCATGTATCATTCTTCTTTTCTTTGTCAGAAAAAAATATAACCAGTTAGGAAAATATCTAACTCTGGTTGAGAAAATACACAAATTTATATTTGGCACAGCACATTAGACTAACCTACGAATGCATTTATATACGATATACATGTAAAAGCAAGATACTTCTCTCATAAAGTGATTTTTAAGTGCTGTATAAGTTGTTGGTTGTGTGTGGTTCATAATTTTTCTTTTATAATTTACTCAATATTTTGTGGGCTAATTCCTGAATTCAGGATTGATGAAATGTACTGGATACATTATAAATAGTCAGTAAATACATTGTTTGCTTACAAGTTATTACTGCACAAGTCATTAATACTTTAAAGTTCAATATTTGATAAATTGGAGCACAGAGAAAAAAACGAGAACAACAAAATGAGTCAAATAAGGAGCAGTTAATTATTTCTTTAAGGTACTTTTTTTTTTTTTTTACCTGATAGGATACATAGAATCAAAATGTGAAGTGGGTGTGCTAAATTAATTCCTCCCTTATTTTTAGGTCTTCAGGAATAAAATAGCTGAATTCAGCCTAATGTTAAGACTTTTCCGGTTTCTCTGATACAACTTTTTTTTTTATGTTTAGAAATATAAGTGCTTATGTGAAATGATATTATAATTATAAATTCTCAGGTATTGTCAAGAAGGGTCTAGCAGGGTTAAATTGTAATATCTCATGAGCCAAAATAAATGATGATTTTAAAATAAGACTGATACACTTGACATTCAGCTTTTGGTGAAATCCTCATTTTTCAAAAATGTAGCAGAACTGCATGTATTATGTGCCTGTGATTAGGGACATCTGAAACAATGACTTGATTAAAGAATCGCAGATAGATGTGTTCTTTTCTCTCCCCACATCTTTACATTTCTTCCCCTGACAGTTTGTGATGGTGCGTTGACATTTTGAAATATCAAAGCAGAGAATAACCATTGATACAGCTGTCTGACTTACCATGCTTCCTTATTATAGCAATCATGTTACCACAGGCCATACTTCTGTCAACAGCACTTCATCACGGATGCCCCAATTGCCCATATATGCATGGAAGCTTGGAGCATTGCCTGCCAAAGATGTAATAAATCAAAGAACAAATTATGTGGTTGCTTCTGCAGTACTTAGATTTTCTTGTGTCTTCCTGGCCATGTGTCTTATCTAAAGTTAGTATGTCTCTAAACAATGCATTAGCTAGAGGATAAGTCCCTGTATTGTTTGTATCATATTTTATAGGACAGAAGGATGACTCACTAGAAATTCGAATGTAGAGCATAATCTTAAAGAGGACTTTACTAGTACTCATTTTTAGAAAAGTAACATGAAACAATTATCATTCTCTTATTCTTCTCTGACTACTCAGAATGTTGTCCTTTTATTTCAAATACAAGCTACTTGAGTACCAAGTAGGTATTTCTCTTGAAATGAGAACCTATTAGCATAACAGATTTTTTAAACGGCACAAAATTGTTGATAGCTTATTGATTGCTGGAAATAGTATTAACACATTGAATTAAAGTGTTATTGTTTTGTCATGTTATTATCTATAATTTGTACAGTCATCCACATATGTGTATATTCCATACACTTTCTTTATTAAAAAAGACAAAGTTTGATAAAGAAGGATTATCCAAAATTAAGCAGAATTATAATATGTAACCTGATGGTATCTAGTTATGTCACTTTGTAAAAGAAACTAAGTCTGTAAAAGAGAAAGAATTAACACAATATTTTTAAAATTTTATTTTTCTTTCCAGTTGTAGATCTTAAAGTTTAAGTTGCCACAAATTAATTGTAAACAAGGTGGACCATATTATAAAAAAAATTAAAGTGCATGAATTAGTATTAGAAAAGACCCTAGAAATAATCCATCCTAATTACTGTACTTTATAGACCATTATTTCTTTGTATTTTTTAGCTAAGCATAAAATTGAATTATAGCTGATATGTGGTTCAGCTTAGTTTATACATATATTACTATTTTATTTCCAAAATAGTAATTCACTAGATTATGTAATTCACTAGAGAGTACATTGGTCTTTACAGAAAATGAACTTTCCACAAAATTGGCATCATCAATAAAATAGCATATAAGTTATATAAACTAGATCATACAGCTAAGAAAAATCAGAGCTTGGAAATCCAGATTTTTGTTTCCTGAACCTTCTCTTTTAACCACCACATAATAAGGGTAGGACTCAATTATTGTTATTTAATAGTTCTTGATAAAACTCAAAGTAGATATTTGAAAGGTATCAAATTTTTTCACTAGCTGAAATAACACTTTCAAAAACAATTTGCTTTTTTTCTCATTACTTCTTATTAGCGATGATTTTTGAACACTGTAGATTTAATATTCTTTATCTTTTAGCCATTGACAAAAATACTTATTATCCAAAAATGATTGGATGGATCCTCTGTGATGTATCTTTTTGAAATAGATTCTTATAACGTTGATAATATTTTATAGCATTCAAAACTATTTCTGAATCATTACTTTGTTAATAAATATTTTATATAACATATTTTTACATATTACATCTTCTTCGTTAAGAACAAATCTATATATTGGGACTTACCTGGCCACTTTATATGAACTGTCCATAACCCTAACCTATGTTATATCCTCCTAGCCTGTATTATTTCTCTTCTCAGCATTTGCAGCTAATATTCATTACATGTTTATTATCTGGTTGTTTTTTATCTCTCTAACTAGCATGTAAGTTTGTTGATGGAATATATACTGTTGTGTTTTGTTTTTTCTTATTGCTGTGCTACATTAAGGAGAGTATCTGATATAAAATACAAACATTTTTAAAAAAAAATTTTTTATTTATTTCTAGGAGAGAGAGAGAGAGAGAGAGAGAGCTTGAGCAGGGAGGGTCAGAGAGAGAGGGAGTCACAGACTGAAACAGGCTCCAGGCTCTGAGCTGGCAGTCAGCACAGAGCCCGACGCGGGGCTCGAACCCACGAACCGCGAGATCATGACCTAAGCGAAAGTCGGACGCTTAACCGACTAAGCCACCCAGGCGCCCCTAAAATACAAACTTTTGACAGAACTCTTGAAGAATTGATAATACTCAGAGCTAATATTATGTTTACCATGTTGTAAAATTGGTGCTTTGCATATGTAATTTCTCATTTTTACATCAAACTTGTCAAGTACTTACCATTTTCACTATTGACACATTGTGTAAATGACTTGCCAGTAAATGGCTGGGTGGAGTCAAATCTAACTCTACCTGCTTCAAAACCTGTGAGCACATTTTTCTACATCATGTTGTCTCATGATACTGTCCTTACCAAAAGTTTTCATTTCATATGTTGAAAAGTTTTTTTTGAAGGAAATTTCTTTATAAGGAAGGAATTGGAGGATAGAGAAATGGGGTAAATATGATGATAAACAGTGTCATAGTTCATGATTGGCCAAAATCATATGCCAATTCTTAACTCATAAAAGAACATAAATAAAACATATCTCCAAAGACCTTTAAAAGCAACGGCCCAGGGAAGAAAAGTAAAGGAATGAATTGGAAAGATGTGAAATATGCACAGAGAAAATCCTTTTAGTTCCAAATTTTCCTACCACACTAGTCTAGAAGGGCTTTGATTTATCTTTCCTTAGGACAACTTTCTAACCTACCATCCATCATGTCCTATGTAGACTCTCTCCTTTCATCAAGTGTGTTTTTAGAATGTCATCTGAACCAAAAGAACTGGACTTAGGCAGAACTCCTATCCCCAACTCTGAGGGCTTCCCTTCTTATGATAAAAATGCTTTCCATTCATTTTCAAAAGTCTTTCTTCATCCATATAGTTACTTAACTCTTCACCCTGCAATGAAAATTACTCACATATAAATCTATAAAATTCAGCACCCCCATAAAGAATAATCCCGTAAAAGTGATCAAACATCATAAATAGATATTTTTCCAAAGAAGACATACAGATGGTCAAAAGACATGAAAAGAACCATGGAATACTACATGGCAATGAGAAAGAATGAAATCTGGCCATGTGTAGCAACATGGATGGACCTTGAGGGTGTTATGCTGAGCGAAATAAGTCAGGCAGAGAAAGACAAATATCATATGTGTGCACGTATAGGAGGATTAGGAGGAGCTTAACAGAGGACCAAGGGGGAGAAGAAGGGCGGAAATGGTGGGGGAAAGGGGAGAGGCAAACCATGAGAGACTCTTGAATGCTGACAAAAACTGAGGACTGGTGGATGTGGTGGGGAGGAGGGGTGGGCATGGAGGAGGACACTTGTGGGGATGAGCACTGGGTGTTATGTGGAAACTAATTTGACAATAAACTATTTGTAAAAAAAAAAAAATAAAAAAAAAATAAAAATCTTTTAAACTAGCAAAAAAATAAAAAAATAAATAAATAAAAAAAAAGACATGAAAAGATACTCAGCGCCACTCATGATTAGGGAAATGCAAATCAGAACTACAATGAGTTATCACCTGACACCTGCCAGAATGGCTAAAATCAAGAACACAAGAAACAACAGGTGATGGCGAAGATGTGGAGAGAGGGGACCCTCTTACACTGTGGTGGGAATGCCAACTGGTTAAGTCACTGTACTAAACAGAATGGAGGTTCCTCAAAAAATTAACACTAGAAATACCCTACATTCCAGCAGTTGAACTACTACCTATTTACCCAAAGAATATAAAAGTACAAATTCAAAAGGATATATACACCCCAATGTTTATAGCAGCATTTATACAATAGCCAAATTACGGAAATAGCCTAAGTGTCCACTGACTGATTAATGGATAAGGGGATGTTGTATGTATGTGTAGGTAGGTAGGTAGGTAGGTAGATAGATATACAATGAAATGTCACTAGCCATAAAAACGAATGAAATCTTGCCATTTGCTATGATGTAGATTGGAACTGGAGAGTATTATGCTAAGTGAATTAAGTCCATCAGAGAAAGACAAAAACCCCATGATTTCACTTATATGTGAAATTTAAGAAACAAAACAAATGAGCAAAGGGAAAAAAAGAGACAGAGAGGCAAACTTGGAAACAGATTGTTAACTATAGAGAGCAAACTATAGAGAGGAGAGGTGGGTGGGGGGATGGGTTAAGTAGCTGATGAAGTGCACTTGTGTGATAAGCACCGTGTATTATATGGAAATATTGAATCACCAAATTATACACCTGAAACTAATATTACATTGTATGTTAACTAATTGGAATTGAAGTAAAAACTTAAGAAGAGAGAAAATTACCCTGCCCCCAAAAAACTCCTGGCATCAGATCTTAGACACATCACATATTGCTTTAAGACATTTTTTATTTTATTATACTTTGATTTCTTGTCAGTCATCAAAATTTCGTTTCTTAATTGTAAGAATTATCTATTTTAATTCCTTGTATGCTTTATAATATCTAGGTGCTCAGCAAGGCTTGATTGAATAATAATTGTTTTCTAATATGTAAAACATAAATTACTTGTAGGTAATTTTGGCGGGTGATTAGAGTTTTAATGAACAGATACATAGTTCTTAGAAGTTTGAGAGGGCCTAAACTCTTCCTAGAATACTGTGGCAAAAAAATTTTCAAATCAGACCAAAATAAGTTTTTATTCAAGTTCTACTTCTTATACCTGTGGAATGGTCTTTAATAAGTTCCTTACTCTTTCTAAGCCTCTTTTCCTGATCTGTAAAATGGAGGTAAGAATATCTGCTTAATAGCTGTTATTCTGACTAAATGAAATGATATATCTATTAAACCCCTAGTTTAGAGCCTGGCACAAAGTAGGAGCCTACCAAATGCTAGTTGATATTATAATTCTGGTTGTCATCACTGTAGTTTCATAGATATTTCAGTGGGCAAACACAGGGATTTCACTACTCTTCTTATCCTGGCATTGACAGTACAAAGTTATTGTTCACATGTCCCAGTCTTTACTTGGGGGTTTTCTACTTTCTGTTCAGTTGCTAGCCTGAAAAATCAGTTCAGTGATGAGCCTGTCATTTCAATATGACACCCAGCACTGCTAGTAACCAAATTGCAGGTACCGGGAAGCACAAACTATGGGCCATGACCTGGGAGACCTCACAGTTCAATTAGGTAATGATCCAGTGGGCTTGAAACAATGAAAAAACAATTATGTGTTAAATTTCAGAGTAAGGACTAAAATTAGAGTAGGCATAATTGGGATGGACTGAGCTTGGATAAGAAATAGTAGAAGTGAACTTGCTCTTGATTTTGAGGGATGATAAACTCTGTACTGAGTAATGGTGGACATTTACTCAGTGGTGGACATTTCAGATCAGGATGTTGGGATGAAAATAAATTTAGGACAAACTGTACTTAGAACACAGGAGTAGACGAGTTTAGTATGTAGTGGGTGATGAGCATTACATGTGACTGACATGACAGGTGTTTCACATAGTTGGAGAGAAAGAACATGAACAAATCATAGAGATAAAACTTGAATCATAGTTTACTGTAAAGTAGTAGAGAGTGGATAAAAACATCTCATGTTTATCATTAAGGCAGTATATGGTGAATGGTTGCCTGACAAAGGATGATTCATGTATAGAAAGGGGGCAAGTGATAATTGAGGAGGAACGTGTAGCCTACTGCCTTTCTCCATTCACACCTTCACAGGAGTTGTATTCAAGCTTGGACTCATGCACTATGATATTAGACAGACTGCTTATAGGTATTCTCATCTGCCAGGCTCACCAGTGTCTGGACACAAAAACTTTCTCGGTGGTTATTCAGATCTTGGCCTGATTGGGAGAAAACCCTTTCCAGTGTATAAGGTCAAAAACTACTGTTTTCTAACTTTTGGTCTTTTGGCTTGAGATTTTAATGATGGACAAATATGTTTATTTTATAAAGACTATGTTGTATACATAGTTTATACTGAATATATATTCAGTGAAATTGGGGATGAGAAAACCTTGGAGACTGTATAAAACAATTAAAATTACTGATACATATTTCATTCATCAACAGAAGGAAAACACTAATCGTTTTCTCATTAATATCTGTAGGAGTACTTCCATCTGGAGTTTTTCCTTTAATTTCAAGGACAAAAGAGCACAATAAAGTATGATGTCCTTTGTGTTTTTATTTCTAAACATCAATGTAAAGATAAATAATTTTTATAATTCCAACAAGAGTGAAAAATTCAACGTGGTTAAGGTTGCTTCATCATCGATAACACAAAACATCTTTTAAGAGTCTTGATTAGATTTTACAAACCCTTGTTAGAGTGACTAAAATACCTCTAGCATAAACAATTATTAATACAATGTCGAATAGGTCCTTAGGTGAACTCAATTACAGTGGTACAATGGGGCAAATAACGGTAAAAGCCATTGGCATTATTGTTCTCCGAAGGTCAAAGGCACTGGAGTGGAGAATGGTGAAATTAGATGACAGAGCAGAATAAGAGGCTGTGATTGAAGATGTTCTGGATCACAGACCTTTATTGTACTTTGATGTTTTTAAAGCTTACTTTATTTGGGCCTTTCATCTGTGAAAAAAAATTAGTGTATGCTGCACTCTACTTTGATTGAAGTATTTGAACTTTTATGAACACATTTTTTTTTTCCATTTCAAGAAGTACTTTTTTTTTTCCTCCAGCTGTGAGGCTAACTTGTGTTAGTTTTAACATAAATATCCCCGATCTAGACTAGTGCTTTTCCCTCTGCTTATTACAATGTTATGTTACAATCTTTTGAATTCTTCAATATTTTACATCCAAGAACTTGAAAAGTTGAAATGTTAATAGACTTTAACCACTTGGAAGAGGAATGTTTAAATTTGGCAAATTCACTGCTTACTTAGTTGCTACTGTCCCTTATTTTTAATTTCTAGTAAAAGCCCATAACACAGTAAAATGAATAGCAACTTCCAGATTTTTAATCCTTAAGATTAAAAAGATTTCAGGTTTTAATGAGGAGAAGAAACCTGGATCATTTATTCAATTTGTGTCATAAACTCTGCTAATAAATGAATACATATTGCTATAAAAAGAGATGAAGTGCATGGTTTCATGAAGAATTGTCTAGTGGAAGAAACACACACTGAACCAGTAGACATGTAAATGAGTATGATTACAAATTATGTTAAATGATGAAAAGAAAAACAAAGACACCATGAGAAAGTATCAGGATGTACCTATTTAGAGTGATTATGTCACAGAGTAGGGCTAGTTATAGTGAAGGAATTATAGATTGGCAAAAAAGTTTCTCTAAACAGACCAATGCTTACATAACCAAAGAAAAATCATACATCTCAGTTGAGTTCTAGTTTTACAAAACTTGAGCACTTTTAGCCTCATTATGCATAGTGATGATCAAAATAAGCCTTTTTGTGCAATTTCTGTCAAAATACCAACAGCATTTTTCACAGATCTAAAACACAGAATCCTAAAATTTGTATGGGGGTACCACAAAAGACCCCCTGAATAGCCAAAGGACCTTCAGAAAGAAGATCCAAACTGGAGGTATCATAATCCTGGATTTCAAGATATGCTACAGAGCTACAGTAATCAGAACAGTATGGTACTGGCAGCAAAGTAAATAAATGGACAGAGGACATGAATAGACATTTTTCTAAAGAACATACAGATGGCGAGGAGGCACATGAAAATATGGTCAGCATCACTAGTCATGAGGGAAATGTAGATCATAGCCACAATGAAATATCACCTTTCACCTGTCAGAACTGCTAGAATCAAACAGACAAGAAATAACAAGTGTTGGCAAGGATGTAGAGAAAAAGAAACCCTAATGCACTGTTGGTGAGAATGCAAATTGGTACAGCTACTATGGAAGACAGGTACCTCAAAACATTAAAAATAGAATTACTACGTTATTCAGTAATTCCGCTACTGGGTATTTACCCAAATACAAAACACTAAATCAAAAAGTTATATATATTCCCATGTTTGTTGCAACATAGTTTATAATAACCAAGATAGGGAAGCAGCCCAAGGGTCTAGCAATAGATGAGTAGATAAAGAAGTGGTTTCTGTGTATATATAAGTCAGAGAAATATACATACCATACGATTTAATTTATATGTGGAATTTAAGAAACAAACAAAAAGGAAACAAAGGACAAAACAAAAACAAAAACAAAGACAACAAAAACACCCAGACTCTTAAACACAGAGGACAAACTAATGATTACTAGAGGGTAAGTGGAAAAAAGGGTGGCTGAAATAGATGAAGGGGATTAAGAATACACTTAGTGTGATAAGCACTGTGTAATGTATAAAATCGTTGAATCTTGAATCATTGCATTGTTTACCTGAAATTAATGTAACACTACATGTTAATTATACTTCAAATTTATATACTACATAAGCCTTTTTGTAAGTAGTTCAAAAGTCAATTTCATCTTCTCTCTAACTCTGTTGCACCTTCATTGTCTTTTCTCTCAGCAACGATATTTTTCACCTGGTGATGTGAATGAAACAACATTCTCCTAGTTACCTATGCTTGAAGCTCTGTAATTACCTCAGACCTCTTTTTTTTTTTTTTTTTTTTACCTTATTTCTCTTTTTCATCTCCTCATTCAAGTTATTTATGAAATTTGTCTCCACCTCATGGAATTACTTCACTTCATGTCCAAGTCTAGGTTTCCTCATCATATGGGGATAACACCTAATGCTTTGGTTATCTTGGGAAGTAAATGAGTTAATGAAACACATACAATAATTTATGTTGCTTACTAAGTGCTGTGTAAGTGTTGTATAAAATAAGCAATCACTGTTTTCTTGACATGTTCTTATGAAGACTTTTAAGGCATGCTTAAAACTAAAAATTGTTATTTACAAATTCCAAAAATGTGTTCTTTTCATGATCAGTGGACACATACTCCTCCACTGTTTTATCCTGTACAATTTATTACTAGATAATTGTACCTTTAACTATATACATTACCTATAAAAAGGACTTAGTGGAAAAATCAGGTAAATTAATTGTGGTATTTTAAGGAGTATACTTTTTAAAAACATTTTTTAATGTTTATTTCTGAGAGAGAGAGAGAGAGAGCGTGAGTAGAGGAGGGTCAGAGAGAGGGAGACACAGAATCTGCAACAGGCTTCAGACTCTGAGCTGGCTGTCAGCACAGAGCCTGACGTGGGGCTCGAACACACGAACCGTGAGATTATGACCTGAGCCGAAGTCAGAGGCCCAACCGACTGAGCCACCCAGACACCCCAAGGAACATCTTTTATAGTGACAATACAGCTTAAGTGAACAGTGTGCTCAACACCCCAGGACAGTGAGGTAAAACACTTTTGCTCCACTCTCATTCATGTCATTTAACTAAAAATATTTTGAAAACAACCACAGCTAATATACGTGCCATCAATCCATTGTTTGGGTAGGGGTCAGAATTATTTGGTAAATAAGAAAGTGGAGGATCGATGTGTAAAAAACCAAATCAACTGTACTTAACAGATTTGTTTACTCATTTGCTTGCAAAACAGCTTCATCTGCTAGTACAGTGAAGCTGCCAGCCAAAGCGACCTTCCTTGAGGCTAAAGTTGTTTATTTACCCCTTAACTAGAGCAGTTAGATTCCCAAATTTGAACTTTTTTATGACATCACTGGGATTCCCTCATGCTGGGTTGTCAGTCTGTCACCAGGTTTTGATCATTAATATATTTTAATGCCTTTATGATGTAGTCAGTAGTTTGTCTTGGAAGTTAAAGCTACATCTACTTTTTCTATATTTAACTGAAAGAAAAGGTCTTCTGGTAAAAAGCCAAGGTCTTTGCATTCTGCTGGATATTTAAAACGATAATTTATTACAAATCTCAGAATAAATAATTGATGATGAATGCTAGGGATTTACAAAGCAGAGTATAAATTTCCTTGGAACTCAAGTAATCTATTAACAGTAATTTCCCTTCTTGTTTGGAGAAGTACACGTAGCAAGGAGCGTATTTCAATGGAATACAGCTCCTGGTGTTTCAGGTTTTATAGACCCCCTCTAAATATATTCCCATCCAACCAGAGAAATATAATCAACAATAGTTGTTTCCAGATGATTTCCAAAATAAAATTCAACAAAACTAGTAATGCTTGCGTCTTACAGAAAAGAAGAGAAAATAAAGGATATGTTAATTATCAGTTCTTTTTGCTTGTCTGGAAAAACATACTTAGGTACCTTTCATACGGAAACCCAACTTTCAAAATTTTCATTGTCTTCCCAAATTAGTTTTATTAGCACTGAATTGCTGTGTAAATAATAACTAATGAAAACCAACTATTATCTAGTCAACTTTGCTAAATATCTGATATACGTTATCTCATTCAAAAGTCCTGACAGTCTTATGATCTCAGTGGAATTGAGATTTACCTCATTATTTTTTTAAAATTTTGTTTAATGTTCATTCACTTTTTGAGAGACAGAGAGGGGTAGAGCACAAGCACGGGAGGGGCAGAGAGAGAGGGAGATACAGAATCCAAAGACTCCAGGCTCTGAGCTGTCAGCACAGGGCCCAGTCTGGGGTTTGAACTCAGGAACCAAGAGATCATGACCTGAGCTGAAGTCAGACACCTAACAGATTCAGCCACCCAGCTGCCCCTAAAATTTCCTTCATTTAGACTTGGGAAAATAGAGGCTTAGAGTTTTAATGCTATATTTAAGAGACCAGGAGATAGCAAATTTGCTCAGATTTAGTTGTCTGTAGGTCTCTTTAAATTGATTTGGAAATATTTTGACTTTTTCAAGATTTATATGAAGATTCAACTGGTAGAGTCATATTAATATAGGACCCATTCATCAGTATTTTCCATGGTATACAGAAATTAATAAAGGTTCTCCCCCTTATCCCAAATAAAAAAAAGTATACATTATATTTTTGTTTTCTATTTCAGTGCTGAAAACAAGTAGGTTAGGCCCAGGAGATGCCAAACAGATATAGCAGGGTTTTTTTTTTAATTTTTCTAATGTTTTCTTTATTTCTGAGAGAGAGACAGCATGAGCAGGGGAGGGTCAGAGAGAGATGTAGATACAGAATATGAGGCAGGCTCCAGGCTCTGAGTTAGCTGTCAGCACAGAGCCCAATGTGGGGTTTGAACCCACGAATCGTGAGATAATGACCTGAGCTGAAGCCAGAAGACTTAACTGACTGAGGCACCCAGGCACCCCCAGATATAGCGGTTTTGATCCTAGGATACAAAGAAAATTATAGCCATGAAACTCTGACTTTTTTGTAAATGAGTATAAAATCTGATATTAATAATATCTTCTTTAATCTCTATCAATCTCATTATAAAGTCGTAAATCAGCCCACAGTTGCATGATTTCAAATGTACTATGAATCACGGCACACGTATTATATAGAAAAATCTAGAGAAAGTCACATAATTTCCTTTTGATCATAGAAAAGCAAAAGAAGCTGTGATGAACCTTATCGATGCTTTACTTTAGGTCACAGATCTAGAGGATATTAAGGTGTGGAGAGAAGGAGGAAACGCAACATAAAATATTCTTTAGAAATGAGGAATTGATCCAATCATACTTTGTCTTTGAATATATTAGTCCCCAAGTCAAGGCAGCTATCAATATTGCAAAGAGTGTCAGTAGCACAGGATTCGGTTCACAGTTGCCAAATTTGACAAGTTTCCTTTTCTCCTTACTTTTCTCCCAGGTTTAGAACGTTAACACCTCCTTAAGGAAAGCCTGCCCAGCCTAGTTTGGGGAAAGTCATGTGTCCTTCTATCCCTATAGACAGTTTCAGTAAATGCTTCAAGATAGATCCAGGTAACAGTCCATAAGTAATTATTATTGTCATAGTTAATAACTGTTTCACCATGGCAATGAAAGATGACTGTAAAATTATTTTTAGTCTACTTTGTGGCATTTTCTAGTGCAGATATGACTTAGATGTGTCTGACTTTTTAGAAGTTGCTCACCTGTTTAAGAAGCCAGAAAGTCAAGAAATAAGGTAGAGGCTTTCTGCTCCAGTGTGTGTATTTTCAAGCTACTTAACTTTCTCAAGAAGAGTGTAATCCTGACTCCAGCTCAATTGACTGTTAAAGCTTATGGCTCCCCACCTAATCAGCCACACAGAATAACTGCTTTCTAGATACTTGTCAAGGATTATAATGTCAAACTCACTGCTATTCAATATTTAATCAAGAGCTGGGTAGAGAGATATAATACCTATCGCAGATAGCCTCAAGGAGACGCTGCCTATTGCTTAAATGTAAAAAAAAAATCTATCCCAGTTTTAAGCCATAGAGTGCTGCATCATTTACCGAAGACCTGCTTTCATTAATTTCATTTTTACCTTTTTTTCCATAGGCAAAGATTTAGGAAGATTAACAAAGGCAGCTAAATATGGTATTTACCAGAAGGATGGTGTTCAAACTAATTTTTCCTGTATCACATATGCCCTTCTTAAATTTTCATTTGCCTTGATCAACTCAGCATGTTTTAGCAGGTTTGTTGGAGTATAATTTACATACCATAAAATTCATCCATTTAAGTATACAATCCAGTGATGTTGGACATATTTATAGAACTCTGCAAATGTCCCCACAATATAGTTTGAACATTTCCATCATCCTAAAAGTATTTCCATGTCTAGGGGCACCTGGGTGGCTCAGTCAGTTAAGCATTCGACTTCAGCTCAGGTCATGATCTTCCAGTTCGTGGGTTCAACCCCCATGTCAGGCTCTGTGCTGACAGCTAGCTCAGAGCTTGGAGACTGTTTCCGATTCTGTGTCTCCCTCTCTCTCTGATCCTCCCCTGCTCACACTGTCTCTCTCGCTCAGAAATTTAAAAAAAAAAATAAAAGAAGTATTTCCCATGTCTGTTGCTGCTCTAACTCTAAGCCGAGGGTAACCACTAATCTGTGTTCTGTCTGTATAGATTTTCACAGCAATGCCATCAGATAATATGTGTGCCTGTGCAGCTGTATCTTACAGCAGCATGCAATTTCAATATTAGGGGTTTGTCCATGTTGTAGCATGTTCATAATTATTGCTAAATCATTTTCTGCTGTAATAGTAAAATTTAAAAAGTATTTTATCCACTTACTAATTGATGGAGGTGTTGAATTGTTTCAACTTTTGGTTATATAAATAATAGCATAACATATATTTACATATGCATCTTTGTGTGGACATGTACTTTTCATTTCTATTAACTAGGTACCTAAGAATGGAATTTCCAGGTCATCTGATAGGTTTATCTTTAACTTTTTAAGCTGCCAAAATATGTTCTAAAGTGACTATATCACTTTACATTCTGGCTAGCTGTTCATGAGGGTTCTAATGTGTCTCTACAATGTCCCCAACACTTGTTACTGTCTGTCATTTTGATTATAGCTGTTCCAGTGAGTGAAAAATCATATCTCATTGTAGTTTTAATTTGCATTTCCCTAATTACTAATGATGTTGAGGATTCTTCATGTGCTTATTAATTAGCAGTTTGTATATCTCTTGATATTCAGATCCTTTGCCCATTTTTAAAAATTTGGGCTGTCTTTTATAATTGAGTTGTTAAAGTTCCTTATATATTCTGGATACAAGTCTTTCAAAAATTATGATTTGCATATATTTTGTCCCCTTCTGTAGCTTGGCCTTTCAGTGTCTTAATTTGCCTTCTAAAGCACAAAGTTTGAACCTTTGGACAAAATTAAAATTACAGTTTTTATACATTATGCTCCTGGTATCAATTATGAGAAATACTTTCCTAATCAGAAGTCTCAAAGACTTTTCTCCTCTATTTTCCCCATGTATTTTATAGTGTACCTCTTACATTTTGGCCTATGATAAATTTTGCATTTTTTTTTTGGTGTGTGTGTAATGGTGTGAAGCATGGGTTGGAATTTATGATTTGCATAGGGATACCTGATTTTCCTACCACAATTTATTAAAATGGTTTTCCTTTGCAAGTGAGAATTGCCTTGACATCACCATCAAAAATCATTTGACTCTAAGTACAAGAAATAATTTCTCTTTTTAGTTTCATCCCTTATCTCTCCTTTGTGCCAGCATCAGGGAGTCTGTATCAATAAAGCTCATCTCAAGTATTCCTGCAGCATTTATCAGACTCTAATATTTCATTGTGCATTCTCCAACAGGGAAGATGGGATGGAAATAAACAGTTCCCAAGCTTCTTTGATTAAGCCCCTGCCCTCCAGCATACCACTTTATTTTAATCTTGAGAACTTTCTTTGAGATATAATTTACATGTGATCAATTAAATGGGTCTAAAATGTACAGTTCAGTAAGTATCAGCAAATGCCTACATTCCAGTAGCTCACAGTGGTGGCAAGATGTAGAATATTCATTTTAGGAAAGCAAGCGGATTCTTAGGGTCATTTTGTTGGCCATACGGTAAGCTTAGTGCCACTCAGGTCAGGTAACATTCTGGTCCAAATCTGGCTTTGCTGAGGGTCTCATAGTCTCCATGAGAATAATAACTCTGCTCAACAGTAATTATAAGATCAATCATAGCTAGATGAGTTAAGGGGGGAGGTAGATTTTTTAGGTAACCAGTATTTCCACTGGAAGTAGGAACCACTGGACTTACGGACTTTGAGCCGATCCCATGACATTTGGATTAAAAAGAAGTAAGGGCTGAGGCGCCTGGGTGGCTTAGTCGGTTGAGCGACCGACTTTCCCTTGGATCATGATCTCGCAGTTCTTGGGTTCGAGCCCTGCATCGGTCTCTATGCTGACAGCCAGCTCAGAGCCTGGAGCCTATTTCGGAGTCTGTGTCTCCCTCTCTCTCTGACCCTCCCCTGCTCACGCTGTCTCTCTCTCTCTCCTAGAAGTAAATAAAAATATTAAAAAAAAAAGAAAGAAAGAAATGGGGGATCATTATAGTATCTTCAGTGAATCCCACTTCTGTGTTTTTGTATTTTTTTTTTTTAGTGTTTATTTATTTATTTTGAGAGAGTGAGAGTGCATGCACACATTAGGGGAGTGTCAGAGAGAGAGAGACGGAGAGAAACCCAAGCAGGGTCTACAGGGTCAGCGCAGAACCTGACATGGGTCTCCAAATCATGAACTATGAGATCATGACCTGAGATGAAATCAAGAGTGCTTAAATCAGACATGCTTAAGAGTCTGGACATGCCAGCCACCCAGGCACCTGGAGTTGAGAGCTTCAAATGCTTTTTACTAAAAGAATGCCGTGCCATCAAACATTTAAAGTATTTGGAATCACAGATACCCATAATCTCTGGATTGAATAATAAACAATGCAGTCAGACTGACTTTTGATAATAGTCCATTCTTTTCTAATGGGCCAAAATGCAGCTTAAAGACTATCTGCCGAAACCTAATTTCTTTTACTTTTTTACCATGGAAAATATATATAGGAACATAGATTTTATATTTGTGTATTGTGCTATATAGGGGAATAAACATGTTTTCCTAGATGTTTTTAGTTTCTTTTGTTTGTTTTTAGCACTCATCAACATAAGTGTATTTTTGGGCTCTCCAAAAATATTCTGTTCCACAACTATTAACCTGTTTTATATTAAGACCAATACCATATACTCTAAGTTACTGTAACTTTATAAATAACACGTTACCTGATAGGGCAAGTTTTTTCATTTTGTTCATCTTCAGTATTGTCGTGCTCCTCTTTGTCTTTTTCTCTACAGTTCTACCATCATCTTCTCAAATACCATAAAATGCATTTTGAGATTTAGATCAAAACTGCATTAAATGTATATTTTAACTTTGAGGGGATTATTAGTCAGGATATAGACTGTCTTTCATTTATGTAGGTCTTAGCTGATGCCTTTCAATACTGTTTTCTCTAAAAAGATCCTGGGCTCCTTTTGCTACAGCTTTATTTATAGGTACTTGATACTTAAACGGCCATTGCGGTGCCATCATTCTTTTCTAATTTTATTTTCCAGTCTTTACAGTTATTATATAGTGATTGAATTTATTTTTAGATTGATCATGAATCTAACTACACTGGTGAATATTTCTATTATTTCTAAAAATTTACAGATTCTTTTAGTTTTCTAGAGTACATTGGCAGGCAATGATATTTGTATTTTTTCTTTTGCAAACCTTTAGGCTTTTGAAGTTATTATTGTCATTGTTGTTACTGCAGATGCTGGAAAGTTCATGTGCAAGTGGTGATAATGGAGATACTGGTCTCATTCTTGATTTAAAGGGAGTAGTTCCCTCTTAGATCTGATGATGTTGTCTCAGTGCTATCTTCAGTGATTATATTAATGTCAAGCTCACAGTTGAAATTTAGTAAATATTTATGAATGAATAAGCCTGAAGCTGGTTATGTTTCTCAGTAAGTATCATATTTAACTTTGAATGATTCTATTTCCGAGGAAGTTCTTTGTTTGGGGGATTTTACAATAGGATAACCAAAATGATTTCCTCTCAGATTTTCTGCTTACCTATAAGCCTGTTTCTGCTGCCTCACATTTTCTCTGTTCTCACACTTATCAGCATGCACACCATCTCTCATGAGCAAATGGCAATAATGTCCTTCTTTCTCAAAAGAACGGTGCATGTACACGAAGTGAGACTAGCATGGAAAGGAAATCCTAAAGTTAACACAGACTTCATATATGGCATGCTTCCACACTGACCTTTAACCAGCCAGTTTTTTACATTATGCCAATTAAAATCATAAAAGCAATTGTAAGCGAAATAAAGTTTTTGGGCATATAGGTTGTATTTTGATTTTGAATGTTTGAATTTTATTTTGAGTGAATGTATACTAAACGTACATTGGACCACTTATCAATTAACAACCTTCAGTATATATTAATACATAAAATCTGTAATTTCTAATTTTCCTATTCATCTGTAATTTCTAATTTTCCTATTCATTCTCAGCCTATACAATTTGAAAAGAACAAAAAGTAAAACCACTCTAAAGTAATATCATCTATGACACTGATAATAAGCTATTGTTGACTTTTTGGTGCATTTTCTCTCAGACTTTTGTTTATACTTTCAGTTATTAATCAGGGACACCTTGGTATACTCTTAAGTATTCTAAATCCATACTGTATTTTAAACTGGTATATAATATTACATAGAATAGCGATTGACAAAATATGTTCTGCAGCTCAAATCTGGTGTTTTATTTTTCTTTTGCACAGCCCACAAAAAAATGAGTTTTGTACTATTAAATATTTGAGAATATCAAAATAATAGTAATATAATATTTTATTACCTGAAAATTATTTGAAATTTAAATTTGATTTCATATAAATAAAGTTTTATTAGAACACAGCCACGCTCATTTGTTTATGAATAGTCTATGGCTACTTCCCCACTACCAAGGCAGAGTTGAAAAGTTCTGCCAGAGATTGACTCTCGAAAGACTAAAATATTTATTGTCTCACCACTTAGAGAGAAACTTACCAACCCTATAGGTTCACAGTAATTTACATAACCATCCCCATTTTGTTAGGTAGCAGGTCAGTTCCTGTTTTTAATTGTTCACAAGATATCATGTCATGAACTTTCATCCTTGTGTGCTTTTATTTCAGCAGTACCCTCTATCTGAAAGTTTTTTCTCCCCTTCTCTACTTTACGATGAGCTTCTACCTGTCCCTAAAGTCATAGGACAGTTATTCCCTTCCCTGCAAAGCTTTCACTGTATCAAGACAATATAAGCCCATAGAAGTCCAGTATTTCACAAGGCCATGAATTTCATTCTCTTATAAATGGGGGCAATGTTAGTATCATTTACACTTGTTAAGGGTTACTATGTGCCAGAATTTATGCTAAACTCTTTACATATGTAGGCCACTTAACACTCTGACCAAATCCATAGGTTATGTACAGTCATAATTTCCATTTTACATATTCAACCACTGACTTAGGTTTATCAACTTGTCCCACATTAAATGGCTAGTAAACAGAAGAGAAGCTACTGGATGGTCACTTCCAGCCACCAGGTTTACACCTTTCAAAGTGCATTATGGTTATAATTTTCTGTGTATGCAGCCTCTTTGATGCCAGGCAACATGTATATTATGTCTGTGAACTCCTTGTGCTAAGACTGGTTCCTGATAGATGCTTGGCCATAATAACGTTGAATAATGAAAGAATGGAGACTGAGGCTGACATTATTCTCCAGCATTCTTTAAATCCCTCGGCGATCTTACAATAAAACTATCAAAGACAAGATATGAGGGACAACTATTCAAACAAATGTTATTAGAGAAGACCATGTTCCTGATACTATTTAATGCATTATGAAACCATCTGATAGCAAGTGAAGAGATTTTAAATTAAGGCTGCCTTTATTTAATAGGAGCAGGAAGGATTTGAATATTTCCTCTTAGATTTAGGATCTGGGGCAAGCATTTGAAATAACCTTGGAGCTAACAAATAACAAAGGCTGAGCCCGAAGATAAAGACATTGATTAATATCATAAGATCTCACTGTCAAAAAGTCATTTCAAGCTGACAATTTAACTTTAAAAATTATAAAATGATATTGGAATAAAGGACAAGAGAGGAAAAATGTCAAAAGAAATGAATAGTTGTTTTTAAACAATAGAGCATGTTATTACTTCACATTTCATATTAGATATGCTGATCACTATAACTATTGACATTAGTGTCAAAAGGACAATTACGAATGTTTCACGTGCATTCTCCAGTTTGAAGAATAAAAATACATATGTCACTCAGGCAAACCACCCACAATTCTCTGAAATAACAAGAAGACAATTTTAGAATTACAAAACCCACTGAAAAAGTCACTATTTGTGCTTGCTGCATTCTTGAATAGATGAACTAGATTAGTAACAACAATAATAATAGCTTCTTCTAGCACCTAAATATCAAACAATAAGAGACTGAGTAAATAAATTGTGGTAGCCCTTTACAGTAATTAGTATGAATTAATTGAAATTGCTTTTGTAGAGAATGTTAAACTATACTTGAAAAGACTAATTTTAATTCACATTAAAAATAAAGTTACAGGGGCACCCGGGTGGCTTAGTCGGTTAAGCGTCCGACTTTCGCTCAGGTCTTGATCTCGCGGTTCGTGGGTTCAAGCCCCGCGTCGGGCTATTTGCTGACTGCCAGCTCAGAGCCTGGAGCCTGTTTCAGTCTGTGACTCCCTCTCTCTCTAACCCTCCCCTGCTCACGCTGTCTCTCTCTCTCCTAGAAATAAATAAAAAGCATTAAAAAATTAAAAAAAAAATAAATAAAGTTACAAAACAGTCCAAATGCTATACTGGAAAAATTTATGCCAAAGGATATATGGCTGACCATATGGAAGTGGTTAAAGTAGCTAGTTTGCATATAGAAATATATGTCATTTTTGTCTTTTATGCTTATTTTACCTTCTAAATTCTATAATGGCTATTATTTGTGTAAAGATCATATTTTATTTTTTTTAAATGTTTTATTTATTTCTGAGAGAGAGAGGGAGACAGTGTGAACAGGGGAGGGTCAGAGAGAGAGGGAGACACAGAATCTGAAGCAGGCTCCAGGCTCTGAGCTAGCTGTCAGCACAGAGCCCGACGTGGGCTCGAACGCACGAGCCATGAGATCATGACCTGAGCCGAAGTCGGACGCTCATCCAACTGAGCCATCCAGGCGCCCCTGTAAAGATTATATTTTAAATATAATTGCGCAATTAAAGCATACTGATCAGAAGCAGCCAAGTATCATATCAATCCAAGAGAAAATTAAATAAATAATGTGGAAGATCTGCTTGAAGAACTAACAAAAAAATAAGACAAAAATAAGATTTGAATACAAAAAAAAGTGTACACAATATTTGTTACCCTTAAGTGGATAGCATCTATACAGGAAAACTTTATTACTTTCCAGATATTCTAATTTTCTACAGAAAATTCATTTTGTTGTAATGTCAAGTTCTGTTCCCTTCAGGTAGCAGAGCAGAACCTATAGAGTTTTTACTTTTTGATAGATATTAAGCCTTTGATGTGGTCTAACATATATCTTCAATATTTATGGACAATTAGAAAGAATAATTTCTTTTTTAAAAAAATCTAAACCAGGAACAAAAAATTTCCAACTAGCCCTCTGTTTTCTCAGAGTCCCATGAAAGGTATGAGGTGTGAACACTATCTTTGTTTTCTGTTGACTTTCTAAATATGTCCTTGAATTCCCATTTATTGATTCTTAAAGCTCTATTCAGTGGAGCCCCTTATTGTTTCTTTATAGAGATATATACCACTTTTTGTTTTTCTTGTTTTCATGTTTTCTTGTATTGTGGGGAGTGGGAGAGTAGTCTCAGGTTTCTTGAATAAACTAGTTGTATTACTCTAACCACTAATATCAATCATCAGTACAGACGTTACTTATGGAGAAACTCTTACTCATTGTACCTGATAACATAAAAATACTAGTTAAAACAAGAACATTAAAAGATGAAAATGAAAGAAATGCACCTATATTAAAAAGAAGCATGATAGCATTTCCAAAGTTACACAGTGCTGTTAGATGTTTTATGCTTACAACTCTATTTGCATTGTGTTGAACTAGCAAATACCTGCAATAATAATAATACCGATCTTTAAAACAGAAAAATAACCTCCACCCAAGGTGCCTTTTGGGAAATGAAAGGCAGTGTCAGCAGTTCTATAGTGTGTTGAATTTTAATGAACTATAAACCCTTTCTGGGATTCTGAAAGTATTTATCTTATTCCCACATAACCACAGCACTGTCAAGGCATAGCACACGTGGTCCCTGGGCAGTAGGAAAAATATGCCATGTGAATGGAATGACAGAGAAGTATGCAGGGTGTTAAGTAACATGCAGCTCTTTTACGTTGTGTTTTTACAAATTCTTAAAGTTATTTTCACACTCTGGCTTTTTATTGAATATGCTTGTGGTGACTCACACTAATCAAGTCTCTTAACTTCTCCCCACATTTGTCGTCTGTGCACATATACTACTTTTACTGAAGATTGTTTTGGTGTGGGGGGTTTTTTTTGCCATTAGATATATACGTTTTTTATATCCAAAGCTGTCTGTGCTAAGCACCCGGGTATTTTTCACAATATTGTTAGATTTGATCTGAACTTCTTATAAGAGTAAAACTTCATCTTTCTGATAATGAAGCTGTTTTTCAGTACAAATGAACCAAAGGGCATTTAAGATCTTTTAAATAAAACCTTTTTGGTTTTAGAAATGCTATATACATTTATGATTTTATATTCTACTTTGTTAGCAGCAATACATAGTATTAATCTTTATTATAGCTTCCAACACAATGAAATGATGCAGCATAAATGGATGCCTTTCATCATAATCTTCTGTTTCTAGAAATACTCATAATTTAAATAATTATGTATCTTGACTTCATGCCAATTAAGTTTGTTCATCTAGGGACTGAATTTTAATGAGGTGTTTGAATGAGTTTCCATTGATATGATCTTTTGACAGGGACACAATCAAATGAGAAAAGGTTTAATCTCATATATTTTCATTTCTTCAACATTTGAAAAAGACAGATAAGACAACCCCCCCACTATCACCAAAAAAGTCAAACAGAAGCACTAGACAGAAGATAGGTTGAAGACTGAATAGTTTAAGTACATCCAGAGATCATTTGCTTACTAACACTTGCAGTCAATATGATTTATCTCAAAAATATAATAGGAAGTATTAATCTGTCCTCTTAAAGAAAATTAAAAGAAGAAACAGAGTGGACAAGTTTTGTCATGCTTGATTTAGTTGGCTAGTTTTAGAGAAAGTATCCACTAAAATTCTGGAGCTCAATTAAAGAAAAAAAAGAAACAAAGAGAAATGGGTGAGGGGGAAAGACCTAAATAGAGGATGGGCATTAAGGAGGGCACTTGTTGGGGTGAGTACTGATTGTTACATGCAAGTGATGTATCCCTGGATTCTTCTGAAACCAATACTACACTATATGTTAACTAACTTGAATTTAAGTAAAGCTTAAAAAAGAATTGATTGATATTGATAATATATATCTTCTAAGCAATGAGAAAGGATTGTCTTCATTATAGCTGTATACAGTCTCAGTGATCAATTCATCTTTATGCAAGTGACATATTTAACCATTGTAATTAAAAGAAAACCATGTAATTTTATGAAAACAATTGATCATATTTGCATGTAGATTAAATAAAATATATTCATTTATATGTTTAATGGGAAATAGGCATTTTTGTAACTACGATGACAAATATTTAAAAATATGTAACTAAATTTTCAGCCACAAGTTTTCCGTGTTTATTGCTTTAATCTGAACGTATTTTCCTCAGTTCAATAAAAAACTTTTATAAGAACAAAGTGAAGAAGAAGGGAGGGAGGGAGAGAAGAAAGGAAGAAGGGAGGAAGGAAAAAGGGTGAGAAGAAGGGTGATTTAATACGCTTCCAGTGTTAACTGTAGGCTACGTGTGTCTCCTTGTGAATGGACAAAGCACAGTTCCCGGGAGGAAGAGGATTTTATTAACTAAATGCCTAACAGCTGCCTCACAAGCCTGAGCCTAGATAAACCAAACAAGCTGCAAATCTGTGCACCCTGCGTGAAAGGCCACATAATACAAGCTGATTACTTTAGGGCTTGCATTAATGTGGCTGTGAATAAAAATAACCAACCAACAAATCCTTGCCTAATTTTAACAACTCCTGATGAGGAAGTCTAAACAGATGAATCATTAGGAGGTATGGCTTTATGATGAGTTCGCATTGTGATCCAAGCCTGGGAGGGTGGCCTTTGGAGTGGAGTCGGTGGTAAGGGAGGTGGAATTACCGATCCTCGCCAAGTAGGAGTTCTAATCTCTCTTTAAAAAGCCAGGGATTTGATACTTTCATCCTAAACTGAAACACAATAACCTTTATAGGAACAAAAGGAAGAGCACAAGACCTTTGATTTGCTAAAGTTTAGTTTAATAGAGGCAAGGTTTTTGATGTAGAAACTCCCCAAAGATAAACAAAATAGACAAATTGATATGAGCACCTGTTTGTAGAAATCCACCTTTTGTGCTGGAATATTGAAAATGATCACTTTAAGGACAGTAATTATCCCTGGAATGTAATAGGCCTTCATCAAATGCTCTCCGATGAATTAGCAATACAAAACTCAGGGATTCATGTAGGCTGTCTTCTAACATCGGGTTTGGGAATTGGAATGTGCTGAATTTTTCTGTTAATCGTTATTTCATACAAAAGCAGATACATAACCTGAGGAAATCATTTTTAAGAGGAAGGTGCAGTATAACGCTTTTATTCTGTAAGTTAAAATGTCACAGCTATAATCAGGAACATATCACAGCACTGCATGACCTTTCCTCTCCCGGACACTCCTGTCCCCATGCACTGGCCCCCAGCCTAAACCCCTCCTGGTGAGAGGTAGCACATTACTCTCATTTGAAGGAACATTGCCTCCCTGCCAGAAGATTCAATTTGGTTCAATCACTTTTTCCGAGTACTTTCCTAGAATCCTACTCCAGAGTGATTATCTACTGGTTCGCAAAAGTGAGAACCCTATCCAGAAAGTGAACAATTTACGCTTTCCTTATCATCATTGCAATTCTATTTCCAATCTTCTCAAACCACAGTAAGATTGTCAGTACTATTTCAATTTCTTGGATGTAGAAGCCAAGATAGTTTAAGATTTTTCTTTGTATTCTTGGTAGGGAGCCAAATGCTATTTCAGAGAAGTGTTCAAGAGTAAAATGGCAAATCATAAAATAGGAATGTCAATCTATCTTATTAACAGCTTTTCTGTAGAGGCCCAAGCATAGCAAATTTATTATCTGTATATTATAGAATGTAAAATAAATTACTTGGGTTTTCTCCTTTTTTAAGCTCCAGAAGGATGGTTGAAGTTCTAATGATAACCATTTCCTACTGATGCACAATTAGATATCTGTATCTAACTTTCATTTAATAGAGAACATTCCACTGGATTACGTTGAGTGGCCCACAGCTCCTAGACAAAAGCATGACAGTTTTTTAGTTTCCTCAACACATGTTCAGATTTATCTGTATACCGGTGAGAACACCTTACCTTTTACTGTCAAGAAGGCCAAAGATATTCATATCCTATCTCTCTTGATAATCTAAGAAATGTCTTAAAAATTGATTTTGGGGCTTCTGGGTGACTCAGTCAGTTAAGCATCTGACTCTTAATTTTGGCTCAGGTCATGATCTTGGCAGTTTGTGAGTTTGAGACCCACATCGGTCTGTGTGTTGATACAGTGGAGCCAGCTTGGGATTCTGTCTCCCTCCCTTTCTGCCCCTCCCCTATTTCCTCTCTATATCTCTCTCAAAAATAAATAAAAATTTAAAAAAAATGAATTGCTGTCAGTAAAGTCTTTAAATGTCTGGTAGCAAAATCTGTTTATGAAGTAAGGCCAAACTTATTAAACCTACAGCAGCAAGGGAGTATATCACTTAAAGTTAATAATGTCTCAGAATAAGAAATTAGGCAGGATTTTCACCAGTGTTAGGGACTGGGCTGGATAATTTTAAGACAGGTCTTGCAGGGTAGAAAAATAGTTGAGACTGAACAGAGTTTCCGACATAATTGTTTTGAATTGGTGTGAAAAGCAAATGATCTTGAAGTGAGTCTTAATAAGCAAACCATTATTCTTGATAAATAAGCCTTTTAGTTGGTTTACAGTCATAGATTCCAGGAGCAAACATTCCCTAGAGGAAGAGACTGGGTTAATTTTGTTTAGTCTGAGTATTGTTTAATACAGAAATAGGACCCCTTATTTTAGTTTCAGTTCTCATGAATTTCATTTTCAATGTCCTAAATCAGTCTCAGTTTTATTTTTAGTTTGACAAATTGATAAATATCCATTTTACTGTCACTTATGACCGCTGAGAAACTTAACTAAAGTAATCATGGTGTTAAGTTTTTAAAAATCCATCTTATAATTGTCTCTAAACCTTGGAATGACTTCCAGGTATGATAAATACCTATTTATAAACACATGGTAAATCCTTCAAACTCTAATTTCAAAAAAGTAACTTGTTGGTAAATAGGTAAATACGGAAATGATTTAATGGCCTTTAATGGTAATGCAAGTTGTGCAACACTAAGAACAGATCTTAAATGTTCTTACCACACATATGAAGTAATTACATGAGGTGATGGATAAGTTAACTAACCCTTTTGTTATTTTACAATATATGTTTGTACAAAATCATCACTTTGTAAACCTTACTTAAATTTATACAATGTTATATGTCAATTAGATCTCAATAAAGCTAAAAAAAAAATACAACCCTGTTAAAATGTTAAAAAAATTGTACAACTTCAGCAATGTAGCTCTTAATTTTCAACAAGAATTTTAAAACATGTTCAGTGTTTTAAATTTGTCGTGTTGAATGAGTTTGAGTACCATCTTAGATCTTGTGATGGGCAAATAACTTTATGAACTGAATATTAGCAAGGTGACCATCTTACAAATACAAAACCTTAAGAACTTCTGTAAGTTACCTAGAGTCACATAGCTCATAGATGGCAAAGCAAGAACACGAACTCAGGTCTCCAGCCTCCTGACAGCATGGCCTTAGCCCAGTAGGCATATTGTCACCGTGAATCCGGTGATCTACAAAGCACTTTGTATTTTTTTTGAATTTAGTACCTTAACAGTAAGCTTTACTACTCTTTCTTACAATATGAATTAAATATAAAAATGAGAGCTAATGAAATATCATAAAATCCATTTATTTAAAAATAGCAATTACATCTACATTTTATAACTACCCCAAACATTTGCCATTTTATTTTATTTTATTTTGTTTTTTTTTTTTTTTTAATTTTTTTTGAATGTTTTCATTTATTTCTAGGAGAGAGAGAGAGACAGCGTGAGCAGGGGAGGGTCAGAGAGAGAGGGAGTCACAGGCTGAAACAGGCTCCAGGCTCTGAGCTGGCAGTCAGCACAGAGCCCCACGCGGGGCTCGAACCCATGAACTGCGAAATCATGACCCAAGCGAAAGTCGGACGCTTAACCGACTAAGCCACCCAGGCGCCCTTGCCATTTTAGAACTCATTAGCATTTACCAATTTACTATGAGTTTTAGAAGCTCCGATATTATACGTAAGAGATTGTTAACTATATCATTTTGAAAACACATAGAGACCCCCTTCTCATCAGTGTCCTCTCCTAGCACATAGCACACATGCAAACACATATACATGTCATTCTTAGGAACTTTAGAAAATAGGTTTTCAAACATAAATTAAAGAGCATTATGTTTCCTTTATACATCAAATGAATGTATATGAATACTTCTTAGTCATCAAATATGATGAAGTTGTACAATTAAATTTAATTTTAAAGCCTATTGACTCAGCATTTTGAAAATATGAGTCATTTATTTTGTTCCTCAAATGCCATCATTTTATTTTCAGGGAATTTAGGTAGTATTCTTTACATTCTCTCTTGCTTCCTTCAATAAAATAACTTTCTCTAACCCCACTTCATGGCCCACCTCAGAATCCACATTTCCACATTCATAGTTTGACCTATCAATCATATCTGTTTGTTCACACAGAGTATCATTATACATGAGATGCAGTTATTATGAGAGTTGTGTTTCTGGATAGCTGGTTAGACTTTCAAAGACTTTTAACTCATTGCACTGGAGCAGTTTTATCATTTTTAGGTGGAAATTGTAATACTTTCCTGAAAATAGTAACTCCATTTTTTTTACTATTTGTATTTTCAGAAGCAAGCAAGAGAGACAGTATTTAAAAGAGTTTACAGGAAGTGCAAGAGCTCTCAGCATTTTGACATTTTAAAAGATCATTGAGCTGAGAAATTTCAAGATTATCATTGAAGCAGCTTTTAATAAGCAACCTCCTCTTCCCTATTTCAGGGATGTGAAAACTACACAGAACACATGGAACCTACATAATCAATACATGAAACAAATACAATGCCTGGGAAATGTTGTTCTTTCCAACAATAGGGTGGCAGAGTAATCCTATCAGTGGAAGGAAGTAGTACAATAATAGTTTAGGGGAAAAAAAACCATTGGTAATGTGTGTGTGTGTGTGTGTGTGTGTGTGTGTGTGTGTGTGGTGTGTGTTTGGGCATGTGTGTTAAATATGTTTAACCCATAATTAGTTAAGTCTATACATTTTGAAATGCAGGAGTTAGCTAAATAGTTTCTGCAGTCAAATGCTCTACCCCTGAGCTATAGCCCCAGCTAAATAGTTTCTGAAAAGCAATGTATACTTTTTCTCCAGCCACCTTCAGTTGCATGTTCATTGTCAAAGTCACAGAAGCAATTTGTTATAAATTCTCATCCTATACAATAATAAGGATACATTATTCATAAAGATAAGCTTGCAATACTTTATAAGAGTTGTCTCATATATATTCCCAGTTTTCTTTTGTATGATATGGTCCCATTAGTAATCCCATTTTTCATTCAAGAAAACTGAGACCCATCAAATGTAAATAATTTTTGGAAAGCATTCTCAGGATTAGATGTCTGGAATTTGTCTTCCTCCTCCATATCCAGTGTTCTTTGTCCCTGACAGTAACCATAGACACACCTATGCCATTTCTGCCCACTTATCCATGGGAAATGAGATAATGACTTTGAAGCATTTAATTCAGAACCTTGAACTGGAGATTCTAAGGATAAAATAGAATTTGTATGCTCATCTATTAACCTTCTGTTTTTCCAAATTTGACTATGGAGCTCAAAGTTTAGCTCTATTTAGAGATAAAATGATTGTTACAAAGATTTTACCAATAATGATTCCCATCTGCACATAAGCCAAGAGGACAAGCCTTTCTAATGTTATTATCAATAATGTTTGGTCCCTTTTCATTTCCACCTGACATAATGGAAAATGCAGTGTCGCCAAATTCTCAGAATATCAGAGTTATTTTGTGTTGTTAAACTGAATACATGCTGCATAAATAAAAAAAAAATGAGGGGGGATGGTTGTATTTTATGCAGTGACAGAGTTTTGTCAAGTGGTTCCAAAATAGAATGTGATTGCTTCCATATGCAGTACATATTATATTCCGACAAACTTACATTTCACAGGACATGGTCATTCTGTAGGAAGAGAAGTTATTTAAAGAAATGAAACATCTGTGTTTTCAACACTTGAGCTATCAATGAGCGATTAACTCTTTGTTTAGACACTGAGACCTTCAGAGAAAGAGCAATTTAAATGCTGGAAACTGTATTCCACTGTGTTTTACCATATATTTTTTTTAAATTACTAATTTGAGTTTTCTGTAACCTTTTAAAAAGCTAAAAAAAAAAACCCTTGTGATTTTTACTATGCTAAATAGAGCTAGCCCATGGCTATAAATAACTCTCCCTTTCTGTAGTCACACCACCTTTTTAACAGCTGCAGTTGTCGTAACATTGACACAAGGGAGTGCATGTTCATAATTTGCATGTTTCTCAGGCAATGATTTTTTAAGGAGCTAACCCAAACCCTTACACTGTTAATAACCAGTATGCTAAGGGTTATTGAGTCTAGATTAACATAATTTTCAGAACTTCGCCCATGCTCTTTCCTTTCCCTGGAATTCGCCTATCCCTCTATAGTCTGGCCAAACCTGCTAAATTCTACAAGCCCTGATTTACAGGTTATATCCTGTGTAAAGACCTTCCTCGCTCTAAGGATAGTTAATCCTTCCTTCATTCTACGCCTTCAGCACTGTGCCGAGCCTCAGTTTGAAAACTCAGTCTATACAATATTTCCAGTTGGTCTCCCCACTTGGTGAATCCTTTACAATCTGGGATCCTCAGCCTTTATCCTCAAATGTTGATATGCACTATAGGTGCCTAGAATTGTTCATTAAAATAAACAAATGATATAGAGCATAACACTATTCTTTGAAAAAAATATCTTTCTCAGGTGGTATCATTCTAACTCATTCCTGTGTCAAATGCAGTTTTGCATCTGGGGTTACATTTTACTTTTCCTTACAGGTTTTCTTAATTCGCCCATCTAATTCTCAACTCATCCACATGCATCTTGGTTTCATCTTTCTTTTCCTGTGGCTAAGAGTCCTAGTTTTTGTAAAATATATTAGGAAAGTAAACAAATAATTTTCACCCCCCTTTCTACCAGTTTTAAATGTATTTTTCCCTCCTCATTTTAGTATAAATAGTCTCTGTTCCTTAAATGTTTTATCCTTTCACAGACCCCTTGTGGTTTTTATTTCCATAGTTTGCTTGTCCTTCCATGAAAAAAGGTCTCTCTGGGCTTGTTGCTTCTAACAGGCAAGTTCATTGACACACCCCCATTGACCTCCTTCATCCTCTGCTTAGGTACTGTTGGTATTCCGATCCCAGAACTTAAGCTCCGGGCCACACTAATGTGTATAGCCTGCAGCCACATTTTCTGTTACTGGGGATAATAGTTTTTTTCTTGTATCTTATTATAAAACATTATAAAAGATTGATAGTACTTCATATTGGTGAGAAAATGAGGGCGTGCTTCTGGAAGAACAACCTTGTGAAGGGTCATGTGTATCAAAGGGTCCTGGAGTGTGTGTTCCTCTGAACTGATTCCACGGGTAGGAATTTTCCTAGCTTGACCAATGTATGTTCATGATCAAAATGTCCACTGCAATGCTGTTTATAACAAGTGTAAAAAATAGAAACCACCTAAATTCCAATCGTAAGGAATTATTCATATAAACACTGATCATCTATACAATGAAATGTAGTTTAGCTATTTAAAGGTATACATATTGACATGAATTTTCTTAAAGAAAAAATATTTCAAGGGGTAATAAAATGTCATTTTCTTAATAAGAATGGATATTTAGGGGTGCCTGGGTGGCTTAGTTGGTTAAGCGTCTTTCACTTAGGTCATGATCTCGCGGTTCATGGGTTCGAGCCCCACGTCGGCACAGAGCCTGGAGCCTGTTTCAGTCCGTGACTCCCTCTCTCTCTGACCCTCCCCTGCTCACGCTGTCTCTCTCTCTCTCTCTCTCTCCTAGAAATAAATTAAAAAATATTAAAAAAAAAATAAGAATGCATATTTATGTATTGCACAGGTAAAAGTATTAAGTTATACACAACAATGTTAACATTATCTCTACATGACAGAATACAACTATGCTATTTTTTATTTTGTTGCAAATATATATTGATATAGTTAGATATTTAAATATTGAATATGTAAATATATTTATATATTTGTGTTACATATTTGTAGTTTATATATTTATAAATGTACTTATATATTTATAGTTTTTATATTTTAACATATACTTCATAGATAGATAGATATGTATGTATATATGTATGTATATATTTGGCCTTGGGAGGCTCAGTCGGTTACATGTCTCTTGATTTCTGCTCAGGTCATAATCCCAATGTCATGGGATCTGGCCCCATGTCAGGCTCCACACTGAGCATGGAGCCTGCTTAGGATTCTCTCTCTATTTCCCTTTGTCTCTCTCCCCTGCTTGTTCTCTCTCTCTCTCACAAAAGTAAAATAAATAAATAAATAAATAAATAAAATATATATTTATATGTTATTTAAATTTAAATATTTAACATTTAAGTCGTATATTTAATGTATATTCAAATTCCACTAAGATAAATTTTGTTATATATCTAATAAAAAGAAACTAAGATTAAAAGATCATTGGATTGCCTATGGAGAAGATAAGAGTTTTGATAGACATTCTTGATGAGCAGGTAGAAAATGTATTTTTGAATGGTCCGGTCCAAGGGCCCATGGTAGCAAGCCATAGGGATTGATATCAACATGGGTCCTGGGTACATGCAGTCTCAAGAGTGTGGCCACGTTGTTAACTCTCAAGCAGTGGGGAATGGGGCAGGGAAGAACTTTAGAATTAATACAGAGCTCCAGGTAACCTGTCAATGGGCTTTGAAGGGTGCAGAAGCTGAAGGCTGAAGACAGTAAATGCAGGAACTTGGGGTGTGTCCTCTCTGATCACACAAGTTCTCTCTGCTGCTCGTACCAGTGGCAGCTGAAGGACAAAGTAGTGTGGCAGACGACAAGAACCCGGGATGTGAGAACAATAATACCATCTAGAAGCCAAACACCTGGGGATAACTATTAAACAGCCTGAGTCTCTAGCCAAACCTGTGGTTTAGAAGCCACAACTAGGCATAAGAATAGAGCGGCACTAGCCCATGGCTGTGGACAAAGAGCCCAGCGACACCAAAGAGAGCAGATTGGGTAAAGTCAAGGTCAGATATGAAATCATGGGTAAAGGAAGGAAGCAGAGGCAAGAACTACATCCACAGTGAAAATTCTACAATCTTTGTTCTTCGGGTCACAGATGGGTGACAAAGCCCAAGATAGTCCCTGAGGTGAGCGTTTATTTAGGATATGGATTAGACGTGAAGCTGAGGAGCCAATAATGACATTTAAACACAGCAATTATAATGCAAGATAGTAGCTGCTTTAGGAAAGGATAAATCAAATGATTTGAAGGAAATAACTGTTCTTGGGGGAAAACTGACAACCTTGCCAAAGAAATAATTTGGTGGAATGTGGTGACAAAGTTCTTTTCAAGTAGAGGGAACTGCAGAGAGAGTGCTGTGTCCTGTTTATGGGGCTTGAACCACTTTTAAGATATTTCTTTGTAGATTTTTTCCCTATTATCCATGATTCATAAAACTTCTAGTTACATGGCTCAGCCGTTTTATTTTAACCATTTCTTTAAAAAAAGGAAAGAAAGCAGTAATTAGCAGTTTTTATTTAGCATCTTGATCTCTTGTTAAAACAGATTTTTCAAAAAAGCAAAATCAGGACTGGCAGACAAAAATAAAGAGATCATGTGGGATCTCTTAATTCATTTCACTTGTTAATCAGACAAAAGAAAGTTGTTATGACCAATCCAGGAAACATTTTGAAAATTACATATGTATGGACCATATAATAAATACTAGGTTAAGATGACCGAGTCTGGTTAAAAAGAAAACACACTGGGAAGTGTTTTTTAAAAGGCCATAAATTTGGATTTATTTGTTTCAGAAAAAAAAGTATACTTCCTGTTAGAAAAAATCATTAAGTTAACTAACAAGTGACCTAACTAAATTTGAGACCTGTATGCAATAGTTAAGAACAGTTCAGCCCTTAACTAAGTAAATTCCTGTAGATAATCTTTAAATGGCCATTGTTACCAAGTGACCTTTAAATGATGGGCCACCACTTTTGCACAGTACGACCAAGTTTTATATAATTTTTCTGATGCGCCTCTATTTGCTTTCCTTGCCTTATTCGTTATTCTCCAGACTGAGGGGGTTGGATTTCCCTGATTTCCCTGAGCAAAGCTGTTATACCATCAATGCTTCTTAGGTTGAAAAGTGTACCCTGGTTTGAAATGGAGAAAGATTGCCTGGTGCTAACAAGTTAGAGTTTATGAATAAATGAAACCCCTGATAAAAGTTAGCCTTTATGTGATAAGAGAATGCCCCTGCTACTATCTCTGAATATTTATTTCTAACATACTAATCACAGCTTGGCTTAACCATGCAAAGTGACAGCTGTGTGAAGTTGTTTTTGTATCTTTTCCTTTACAAAAGTAAAATAATTGAGACAGGTTTAATTTTTTTACTATTTTATGTTAAAATACTGACTACCTTTGGACTCTGAGTGGGGAAATTGGTAATGGGGACCATTTATGTTCCCTTTTAAACCCAAAATTCTATAATGTCATAATTTTGAAAACATCTGGTTATTTCCACAAAAGCCAAAGATGCATTCATCCACTACGAGTGTGAAATATTTTAATCTATTATAGATCTTCTCTTAAATATCAGTGAGATTAATCATAGCTTCATTTATTTGTTATTTTTTCCTTGTCAATAATATTCTTTTTCTTTCTGATGTTTTCCTGTCAACTTCTAGAACGTTCCTCATATCAAATCCAATCCACTGAGAAGAAATTAGTATAGAGTATCTCAATGAGATAACTAAAAAATGTCCTCATTTTCTCATGAGCACCAATCCCTTTTTCCATATCTAGCATATCAAAAGTATTAGGTGATAACAAAAAGAGAGAATCTCCGGTTAGTAAAAATAGAGCTTCTAATCCATGAGATAAGTATGATTTATGCTGTTCTATGGCATAGAGCTTTGTCTGGTCTAGTGCTTTCATTTTACAGAAGCCTCCCCCCACAAAAAAAAATAGGCATAGATCCAGAAAGATAAGGTTTTGCTAAGGTCACATAATCAAAGATGGCTTCTAGAACTGTGTGTTGCCTCTCAGAATGTACACTCTAACATATTTAGGAAACCAGTCTTTCTAGTTATATTTCATAGATATATTTTCAATAATCCCAGGGAAGTGTGCTACATTTTATTTTCTCACAACAAGAGTAAGATATGCTCTTCATAGTTAATGTGCACACTGACCTTGAGCTTTACCAGCTTTAATGATGTGCCTATGCAAGGATACAAACCTTTAGAAATCCACTGAGCATTCTGACCTGCACCACGATTAGTTTAATAAAAGGAAAGAACAAATTCGAGGGTCTCATAGCGAGTGACTTGTCTTAGGAAGATAAAGTTCCCATTGGATCTTTAATTACCATCTCCAGTTTCTCACAAGGAAGCCCTTCTGCCCCTGACTGCACAGTTTGAAATGCTATATTTAATCTTTATTAGTGTGCACCCAGAACTGACTTCAGGGTTTCTATTGCTGTTGCCAGAGGGACATGTGTTCACGGTCAACACGGACAGCTGTCATTTTTTTAAATCAACTTTATTGAGGTGTAATTTCCATGCAATGCAATGCACCCATTTTAAATGTATGGGTCGATGAATTCTGACAAATGTTTACATCAATATAACCACCATCGCAATCAAAATATGGAACAATTCCGTCAACCTACAAAGTTCTGTGACAACCATCAATTTTGATTTTCATAGAATGCTTGCTTAGACACTGGGCCTTTTGCCTGTCTCAGATGGTGCTGTTAAGCCCTGCTTGCAGACTCTGAGGATCTTTTTAAAATAGAGCACAGGTGTGAATGTGACACAATAGAGCCTGGGTCCTATTTTAAATGACTGAATCATTGCATCACATATTGTATTTTGCCCTTGGTAATGGTTCTTATTTGAAGTTAGCCTCCTCACATACACATCTAATTCTGTGATACTGTGTTTGAAATAAGAGGAAATGCCTTCCCAAATCCTTCTAATGATCAGTTTCTGCCCTGAGGCTAAAAAGCTTATGTATATTACTAGCTATTAAAATGGGTCATCCCTTTTTAGAAAGATGACTGGGTGGTTTGGTTTATCTTATGTTCTCAAGACCTCATGTCATGGGTGACAGGTGCAATCATTTTACAAGTGTGGGGTTGCAGAGCTAGCACTGCAAATGCTGTTTACTTAAAGTTACCATGACAGAAACTGAGTTACCCTTCCTTTGGCCCAATGGTAACATCTGAGTGGTGATCGCAAAGACTGAAGAAACAGGCTTGTGTTGCTGAGGCTAGTTAAAAGGACAAAGACCACTATCATTATACAAAAATAAAGCAACTAGTTTCTCCTATGAAACAACTATATCACGAATGTTTCAAAACCCTCATCTTCTTTCAGACACCTTTGCCTGGCTTACTAGAAAATAAAATCAAAATGTTGAAGATAGATACAAGCAATCAATCAAGGAAAAATAACTCTCACTGATATCATTCTGTTCGTTGATGATTGGAAAAGCTTCATTAAGTGCTACTCCCAAACTCCCTGATTCCCGTTTCTTTTTTCCCTTTTTAATATTTTTTCATTGAAGACAACCTTATTCCATAAAAAGAGGGGAGAAACAGAACATAAAGTCAGATAACTTGATCTGTTCTCAACAAATGTTAAGCATTTCCTGTTGACTGGTCCATAGTTTGAGGCCTCTGTGAGTCATTAAAGCCTCTACAAAAGAACGTGTGTCTTTGAAAGTCTTGCACTGACTTTAAAGCTAACTTAGAATGAATAGAATAATGTTTTAAATGCAGATAGGTAATATATCTTCTACAAATATTTTGACCAGCCATTGGTATCTTGCCTCCACCATTAGTACAAAATTACCTAATGCCTATGTTGTTACCTCTTTCGTGTACTGTGGGAAAGAAACAGACAGTTTCTAAACCCATCTTAATTCCTACTTTCCACACTATCCCAAACTTTAGAGAATAAAATCATTGGTAAATTTGATGATGAATATTCTAATGTAAACCATAATTTAGAGTTGAGCGGTGAGGGTAGAATTTGGAGCTAAATGAAGACAGGTAGGACCTTCCCATCCTCCTTAATCCCTAATAAAGCAATGAATTCCTCCTTCAAACCAATTAGGTGACCATCGTAAATTTGTATCTCCCTTTGGACTCCTCTCCCCTTTCTTTCTTTTTATTAAAAACAAAAACAAAAACAACAAAAACAAAAAACACATTACTATAAAGAAGAAAAAATGAGAAAGATGTTCATGTGTAAGCTCTGGAATCATGCAGACCTGGCTTTAAGAATTCTATGACCTTGAAAATACCCTCTCAATTTTATCATCTACAAATGGGAATAGATAACAGGATTATACTGAGAATTAAGTGGGATAACACAGGCAATTTGCTTAACACAGCACTTGCTACTCAATAAATGTTAGTCATTAATGTTATGATGTTTATCATCACCATCCAAGGGCAACACCAGAATTACAGTAGAAAGAGAACAGACTTTGATGCCAGGCAGGACTAGTCTGGTCACTTCATCTCCCTGAACTTTAGTGTCTTCATCTGTAAGATGGATATAATAGTGGTCTCCTGAAAGGACTGTTATGTGCCCTAGATTAGACAATGACAATATCCATAAAAAGCACCAGGAATAGATGGTTTAGTAGTCACCAGCCTTTATCCAAATCCAAGGACAAAGTTAATCAGACCTTTTACCGGGCTTGCCTAGTGAATGAATGAAATATTTTTCCCTTTACATGTGTGTATATGTGTACATACGTATATAATTATGTATATGTGTATGCATGTCTGTATCAGCTACCATGATACCACCCTAATACCACTATTTTTATTTTTTTCAATTTGCCTTCTTGGCTTAGATAGTTCACCTTATGTGACTGAACAATTCTGACTATTTTCTAATCAATTGTTTTGTTATTATTTTTTTTACAAATAGTTTATTGTCTAGTTGGTTTCCATATAACACCCAGTGCTCATCCCCACAAGTGCCCTCCTCCATGGCTATCTCCCCACTCTCCCCCCCCCACCATCAGTCCTCAGTTTGTTCTCAGCATTCAAGAGTCTCTCATAGTTTGCCTCTCTTCCCCTCCCCCACTATTTCTCCCCTTCTTCTCCCCAACGGTCCTCTGTTAAGTTCCTCCCAATCCTCCTATACGAGACATGCACATTTTTGACCCTCCACCCTAGAGATACATAACACCTGGAATGGGGTCCAGCAATCTTTGTTTAAGTAGCACTCTAGATAAGCGCTCTGCCAGTTTCCTTTTTCTCCCCCTCTAATATTTTCCATAGTTTGGGGGCTAATAGTTTGATTTTGTTCATTTATGAAAAGACATTCTATCCAGAGAAGGTGAGCAAAATCCTAGGAAAGGCTTTTCTCAATCTTGGTACTATTGATATTTTGGACCAGTTAGTATTTTTCTTTTGGGGGGATGAGCTGTTCCTTTGTTCCATCATTTATTTTAGGATGTGTAATAGCATTGTTGCCCTCTCCTTACTAGATTCTAGTAACAACCCCCTTCAAGTTGTGATAACTAGCAATGTCTCCAGGCAGTGCCTAATGTTTGCTCCCCCTTATCCTAATGAGAATCACTGCCCTGGGGGATGATCCGTCATCTGAGCATCATAACTCCATTCCTGATTGCCTGTGACGAAATTCGAGGCATATGACCTAGTTCTGCTCAGTGAGACAGAGGGGTCCTCAGAAACATTTTTCTGCCCACTAAAATTGGAGATGTCCAGGAGGAAACCTTTTTCTTTCTTTCTTTTCTTTGAACATTATCTTTTGTGTGTGTGTGTTGCCTGAAGCTATGGCAGCCCTTGCACCGTTACGGGAATGCCTACAAGATCAGAGGAAACTTGTCATAATTGAGCTACTATATCAATTGGTCCAGGAAACAGCCACCATCAAGCCTCCTATTATTTGAGAAAATAATCTATTGCTTTTGTAATCTTTAGTTGGTTTGTGTTGCTTGGAGGTAAAACATCTTGATATATGCACTATGACTGGAAATATTGCATTTATAAATTCTGGTAAATGGGAAGTTAGTATATATCTTAGTCCTTCTCAAATAACTAAACTGCAGCAAGCTACAAACATAAATAATATGAAACAATACTGAACTATACAGAAAGATAATCTGAAAGTAGTTTATGCATGAACAACATTTTCTGATGTGTTTATGTATGAAGTTTGTCTTCCAATAGCAATGAAAATGAAATATTCCAGAAATCACATTCAGATGTCTATATTAGGAAAATTCCATTAGAATGAGCTATTTTAGAGTAGAGTACTGCCATTATGCCAGATCTCAGAGGGCTTTTGTTAGTGAATGTATGCCCACGTGTCTTTGCTGTTCAATGATAATGAAATTTTTTGTGATATTGAACATCACCGAAATGTAATTTTATCTCTTTGGTGCGCATTATTCCTTTATTGTTTTAAAATAATTGGCCTCAAAAATAATACTGAAATGCATAGAAGAAAGGAAAGTTGTAAACTTTGATTTGCGTACTTCATAGTCTAACATTTGAATGAACAAAAATACAACCCCAGTGCTTATGATTTAGTCATCTATGTTTATAAAAAGAACCTTTTAGAAGGTAAAAAATAAGAAATAAGTTTTGGTTACTATAAAGATGAAAGCTAGATAGTACAGTTTATTTAAAACTAACAATAACAAAAACAACAGACTTATTCTGAGTATGGACTACAATTTGGCTGGCTCGAGTCCTACAGACATAGTGATAAGATTTAATTCTCAGACCTAGTTAAATTCACATGGTCATATGAATTCATCTTGATGACATTGTGCACACATAATTACCAATGAGGAATCTCTGCTTCATGTTCATTTCTCCTCTTGCTCAGTCCACAATCCCATTTTCATATTCTGAAATCTAGGAAATAAGTTATTTCCTACATAGCACACCCTACATAAAATAGTAAAAGGAAGGGAAGTGGAAGATGCAGATTTAACTAACATATGTAAATAAACATGTGACAAAATAAGGAGGGAAGAAAATTAAAATAGCTGCTCTAGTCTTGATTTCTGCAACTAATCATGAGACTTCAAGTGCACAGAAGAATCACATTGGATCTCCCAAGTTCAGTATAAATTATTTTTTCCTAAATGTTATAAAGCACTCTGTTTTCACTTGACAGTCAAGATCAATCATGCAGGCAATGTATCAATCCCCTTTTGCCCATTTTCAATAGTATGAGCAATCTGAAATCGCCATGTGGCAGGCAGTCCCAAAAGAGCCACTACTGTAGTCACTGATCTAAGGCTTCTTATTTAGGTATTTAAATACCTCTGAAGTAGCAAAGCCCAAAGCAGCAAGCCTGTTGAAGCCTGTCCCCAATCAGCCCGTCTTGCCTTCAATAGGCTTTGCATTTCATGTGCCCTTGGGTGATAACTGCAGTAACTGTTTTATGACTACTTTTCCCCCATTTACCAGTGTTCTGTCCTCCCTGCCTGTAAACCTAGCCATCAGAAAACTAATCCCAATGTCTTTTTTCCTTAAGGAGTTGCTGCATTCACTGACTTCTACTAGCAGTTTGTGTACTGGCCAGAATTCTTAATTGCAGACAACAGTCTCACCTCTGTCTAGTTTAAGCAAAAAAAAAATTTAAGAACACATTGGAGAAAAGGAGAACCAGATTCTGGCGGGCCAAGAACATTCTCCTATATCTTATTGCTAAATTGCCAGCCCTCATCACCCCCAAACAGGAGCTGCTGCCTCTATCATAATCATACATCTTTGTATGCACTTACACAATTGCTGGCCCTAAAACCACACAACCTCTGCCGTAATCAAGGAGCTCAACAGGAAGTTGCTTTCATAGTTGTTTGTCCCTGGAACATGATGCCTCTTCATAGAGTACTACAAAAAAAAGGTGGGGGGGATACCCCAAGCTCTTCCTCATCCTTCCAGATGACTCAACTCAAAATCATTTCCTTGGGTGTATCTGATTATAGAACCCAACTCATTTGTATATGTCTTAGTATTAGGGAAGGCCGGGAAAAGTGGACTTTTTTTATTCTGCTTTGGGAACTGGGATCTATACTGTTGGGAAATATCAAATTATGGAGGTTGGGGACAGCTATGAATGACATATCTACAAAGCATCAATTCTTCCCAAAGATCAGCTTTTGCCCAATCAAACTTGATATGCTTGTAAACTGTTCAGGTGCTGGAATTGCAGGCTTCCCAAGCTTCTCTTTACCCATTTTCCATTAACAGTCTTTCCAATAGACATATAGTGTCACAGATTTTTTTTATTGACATAGAAGCAGAGATAGTTCAGTAACGTCACTGATTCCCAATGTTAAGGAAGGAATCCCTTACCCATGCGCCAAATTTACTTTTAATCTTGTTTACATAACTATTCTACTCATTAAACATAATCATCATTGATGACATTAAATTCCCAGTGCCATTATTTTAAATTTAAAAAAATATTAAATATTACATGCACATATTACATATTATGGGCACCTGGGTGGCTCACTTGGTTAAGCATCCAACTTCAACTCAGGTCATGATCTCATGGCTTGTGGGTTTGAGCTCCACATCCAACTCTGTGCTGACAGCTCTGAACCTGAAGCCTGCTTCAGATTCTGTGTCTCCCTCTCTCTCTCTGCCCCTCCCCCACTCATGCTCGCTCACTCTCTCTCTTTCTCTTTCTCAATCTCTCTCTCTCTCTCAAAAATAAATAAACAATTAAAAATACAAATTAGACACTAGTTTGAATTTAATGAAAATCTTACTTCTAGGACCATCATGGATACGTTTTCTTTTCTCTGCCCTGCATCTTAGATCTTGAGATATCTCGACTCTATTTACTTATTTCCATTTTGCGGTCTCTGGCATTTAATTCCTTCTTATTTATTTTTTTCCCTAAAAATTACCCAGCTGAATCCCCTGAACTTGGTTTCAAACCTTGCTCAGATCTGCCCTATACACCACCATATTTTACCTACATGGAAACTATCTGTATTATCCGTATTACTTCCTTTTAAAAAATATTTTAGTGGCTCATCCATACCAAGATAGTATCTTCCAGATAGGAAGGCAGAAATCTTGTGTCCTCCATATTTTGATTCCTATCTTCCTGTGCATGCTTAGCTCTTACTAGTTACTCTAATCAGTAAAACAGAAATATTTAATGTTCTATATGTGCTCAACTATTTTATGAATCAGGCCTTTGAACATACTCTCTCTTTGAACATGTTCTCTCTGCTTGGAATGTCCCTTCTTTCAAACCACGTAGTCTTGTTTTATGATCCCTTGAGAAGTCTTCCCTGGTTTACCTGCCTAGGATTATTCAGTTTCTCTGCTCGCACACGCCACCATTACTGTGCTCACTTCACTGTGCTTTTGATGGGTGGTGCTTGCCATTATTTATAAACATCTGTGTCATCTCTTCAAATTGATCTCCTCTAAAGAAGTTGCCTCAAATCTTGAATCTCCAGAGGATGGCATGGTGCCTGGCACATATTTTAAGCTCAACCATTTCTTGGTAGATAAAGAAGACAAATGAACAGTTTATGGCTATCTGCTGAGCTGATACTTATTTTCCCTTGTAAGATTTAAACTTCGAGATTTTAAAACCATGGCTTGGTATTGCCTAAATAAGCTTACTAGTAGTACAAAACAACCATTTTAGGAGATTTGTGAATGCTAAATTAGCCACTGGAGGGAGCCCATATACCATGAATTTAAGACTCATTACTACTTACAAACTATGTTAATTAAACACAATTATAAAGAAGATGTTTAAAATAAGGTGAGTTTTGCAGTTCTAAAGTAATAACTAAACCTGTCTGTGAGCTGAAAGGAAATCAGATAAAAGTCCAATTTTGTTTTAATCTGAAAGACAAGTTATGTTATAGAAGATAAGCAACATAGCAAATGGGAAAGAAAAAGGAAATAAAAAATCAGAGGTGGGTTTATTTTTATTTATTTATTTTTAAGGATATTAAAAATATTTATTTATTTTGAGAGAGAGAGCTTGAGGAGGGGGGGAGCAGAGAGAGAGGGAGACAGAGTATCATGACCTGAGCCAAAACCAAAAGTCAGATGCTTAGTTGACTGAGCCAGGTGTCCCCCAAAATCAGGGGTGTTTTTCGTGTGTAACATCAGTCGAGCATTTTTTTCTTTGTATTTATGGCAATAAACTTTACATTTCTTTTTTAAGAAACATGTATTCCAAATGGTGATATTAGGTGAATAGACTGTAACATACTAGTCTTAAGACAGTATTAGTGATATTTGGAATGGTTTGTTATTAACTCCATGACCTAAATTTTTTCATTTTAATTATTATAGAGATAAAGACATTGGTTTCTTGTTATATTTTTGAAAGTGAACTAAGTCAGAAATATTCTAGATTGTGGCAATTTTAAAATATCATTTGATATACATGATTATCTAAGTTCAAAAATTTGAGAGGTTTTAGGAAGTGTGAAACATACATGTAATTGCCTAGAGATACACATGCCTAGATTCTGTCATTGGATCTTTCACAACTTGCTAAGTCTGGGTGAAAGTTTTGAATGTATTAAAAAGTTGCTTTGTGAATCATCGAAGGCAGCGATTACCTTTAGATTGCTCTAAAGCCCATACAATTAAAATAATTTTCCTTTTGGATGCTAAAATGAAGAGACCAAATTCAATCTCAAGTGCGACTGTTACTGAAAAGTCTGCACAGAGTAGAAACTGATGATTGCCTAACTTGGGTACTAGAATATGTAACAGTGGCTTTGATAAAGTGCGGAATGCCTCTCAGGTGATTCTCGAAGCTCTCGAAGACAGCTAGACAAGGGAACTCTAACAAGGGAATTGTAATTGGTTCTCAGTATCAAAGTTCTCTATGAAGCAACTTTCAGCCTTCAGACTGATGGTCTCTCTTAGCAAAGTTAAAATTTCTGATGGATTTCTCAAGATAACTAATTTAGGTGAGTTCTGTGGAAAAGCATTCAATGAGCTAAATTATTTGAGGGTACATTAAAACATTCAAAGAGTTTTATAATTCATGTAAATGCTAAATTATTTATGGTGGAGCCTTTTAAAATAATATTCATGGAGATCATGACTCATTTTTTTTGCATATCGCTTGTGCTAGCTCCCAGACCACAAGCAGCACAGTAAAGCAGGTTGATGACTGGGGCATTGATTACAAGTAGTTGGCTGGCTGCAATGTGCAAGACACCTTTTTTCATTTGTTGATATTTTTACTGGTGTTTTAATTGTTGTGCCAGATCTTCCTCACTTTGTAAATGTGTAACTCACATTTGGAATCTGGTGTATCTGTGACAAAAGCAGATGAGATATGATGGCAGTCCAGTTTGTTCTATCTCATGTTCATGGTGGCTCTAATCTACTGATATTCTGGATTTATCATCACCATTTTAGATGAGAACTATGAGGTTCTGAGAGGTTACTTACTCAGTGTCACACAGGGAGTGTACAGCCAGCTTTCAGGCTAGGCCTGTTTATCTTTAAAGTCTGTTCCTTTCTCTGCTCCTGTGTTTTTCAAATGTCTCTGATTGAAATCTATTCTAAACATTCTATGTGTGACCAAATGCAGATACGCGTAATAAAAACATTTTCTGAAAACACTTATCTTTACAATATATCATCTATATGATATTTGGCATTCTATTCTATTTCATTTTTTAAGACAAAACAGTCAACTGATCTTAAGACTCAACTGATTGGTCACAACTTATGGTTAGAAAAACAATGACATTCACTTCCCTTCTGGACTTTGTCTTGCTCAGAAGGTCTTAGACCGGTAGAGGTAAAAGGAGTGGGAAAGTTGATGGAGCCAGTGTCTTCTAAATTAAATTAAATCAAAAATCCACTAAAGAGCAGTGTTTAGCCACTTTGAAGATAAATAAGACTTGCCCTGGAAGGAAACCAATAAATCTTAATCTTGATATTTTTTCAGTGTATTTTCAACAAAGTCATACTTACATTAACAAGAATTTTACTAAATTAAATCCATGAGGGTAATGACTATTTTAAGTCAAACACAAGCAAAAACACAAACAAGTCTATTTGGAGAAGCACTGCTGAGTTGAGGACAAGAGTGCATTTTTCTGGATTGTGACATCCTTAGAGATTTCTCGAGAAATTTATTTGAGCAAACCTAAGGCAGTCGTTTACTATTGTTTTTCCCTGGAGGTTTCTTTGCTGAACCAGCATATCCCTGACATTGTTTTTACAGTTTTCAAGGCCGTAAACTACAGGATCTGAAATATTCACACATCTCTCACTCTTTAAAAATTTACATTCATTCATCCATTTTAATTGTTAAGATGAAGTTTTATTTGAGGTATTTTAATTTCCACTGCTTTTAGTGGTATTTTCATTCTGAATTCCTACCCCATGAAGCAGGTATTGGAACGTAATTTTAAGAAAATTTCAGTCGCCCTTGAAATGAATAGATATCATATAAGCTACAGTTGAATTAAATGGTTATTTTGCATGCACACTGAGAGACCAGTATCTCTGTTGCTGTTGATAATATCCTTTTGATTTAATATTTTGTGATCAGCTTGGATTTCTATTTCAAAAGACTGTTAAGCAAACAGAGTGGAACTTTTCTACATCACATCAATGACAGATAATCCTTCTCTGGATTACTGAGTTTGGTGAATTAGTATAGATTTTAAAATAATAGAAACTTACTGAGTTTCAGAATTTTAGTTATATAACATATAGTAATAATGGTAATAGAACACAAATTCTTTAATTGATGTCTCATATAATTCAGAAATTTCAAGGCTTCTCAGCCTGATTTCAAATTGGTTCAACCACTTGGCTAGAACGTTAGCTGGATATTTGCTGCTGCTATGAAGTCGTAGCATTCATTTCTTCACTGAGCACTCACTGATTCCTGTGTGCCAGACTCTCTTTGAGAACTAGAAACACACATGTAAAACTGACAAAATGCATGCTTACAGGATTTGTCTTCTAGTTAGAAAGAAAGATAATAAATAACTACATAATATAGTGTCTGATCATTGTGATAAAGGTTTTCAAGAAAAAGTAACGGAGTGAGGAGATGGAAAATGGAAAGTGAGGAGTTATTTTATTTGGGATGGTTAAGGAGACCTCTCTGTGAAAGAGAGGTTTGAACAAGTCCTATACTTCAAGGTATCAAAATAAATTTCTTTTCCTTCCCCACCTATGTCTCCAGTTCACTGCCCCTTGTGCATTCTCTGCAGGAAAGTTAGGGCACCCTACATTTTAATACTGGTAAATGGCTTGCCTTTAGACATTCTTAATCACAGAAATTTCTATTTAATATTTGTTATTGCCTCTGAACAATGTTGAAGAACTTTCTCTAGAAAGTGCCTAAGATGGTATGATTAAATAAGAGAAAACTTATGTTTAGTTGGCTTTTTATTTTATTTGCATATTTGCTAGATTGATACCTAATTTTTATTCTTTTTTTAAAAAAATATTTTTATTTATTTCTAGGAGAGAGAGAGGGAGAGAGAGAGAGAGAGAGAGAGAGAGAGAGAGAGAGAGACAGCGCGAGCAGGGGAGGGTCAGAGAGAGAGGGAGACACACACAGACTCTGAAAGAGGCTCCAGGCTCTGAGCTGGCAGTCAGCACAGAGCCCGACGCAGGGCTCGAACCCACGAACCACGAGATCATGACCTAAGCGAAAGTCGGACACTCAGCCGACTAAACCACCCAGGCGCCCCTAATTTTTATTCTTTTAAGATAATTAACTTTTAGGGCCGCCTGAGTGTCTTAGTCAGTTAGGCGTCCGACTTTCACTTAGGTCATGATCTCTGGGTTCGTGGGTTCGAGCCCCGCGTCGGGCTCTGTGCTGACTGCCAGCTCAGAGCCTGGAGCCTCTTTCAGAGTCTGTGTCTCCCTCTCTCTCTGACCCTCCCCTGCTCGCGCTGTCTCTCTCTCTCTCTCTCTCTCTCTCTCCTAGAAATAAATAAAAATATTTTTTAAAAAAAGATAATTAACTTTTAGCTAGGGAAAGAACTTTTTTTAATTTTTAAAAACTTATATATTTTGAGAGACATAGAGAGCAAGCAGGGGAGGGACAGAGAAAGGGGGAGAGAAAGAATACCAATACAAGCTCCACACTGTCAGCTTGTAGCCCAACCTGAATCAGGAGATCATGACCTGAGTTGAAACCAAGAGACAAATGTTTAACCAACTGAGCCACCCATGCATCCCTGAGAAAGAAATTTTTAATTGGACTTACAAACATACCTTGGTGAACTGTTTTATGTTTGATTCTCTTTGGTTTTGTATTTAATAGAAGGTTGTAATAAACGTCATTTGCATTATGTGTTTTGTCCATGCATCTTAAAGAGTAGACCCAACATAAGCGGTCAAAGTAAGTGAAGATACTTATTAGTAACCATAGGAGAATGAGAGAATCCACATATTAAGTCAATCAGTTTTGTGAATTGGTTACTATTTGAGGACATCCTGATGCAGCTATCATAGACAGACCCTGGGGTGACACCTGACTATTCCTGTCTCCTGGTGTTCTCATTTTTGTATAAGCCCTTCCACTGGAGTGTGAGTAGAACCTGGGGCTTGTTCCTCACCATAACATGTGACTAAGGGAATGAGATGACACTGCTGTGAATATGTTATGTTACAAAAAACTCTATGTTAGTAAAATGGTACTGGGCATTTTCTTTATAGACTTGATGAAGTAAGTGGCCATGTTGGAAAGGCTCATGTACCAAGGAACTCTGAATGTTCTTTAGTAACTGTGAATGATCTTCAGGAACTCTGCACTTGATCTTAGCCAAAAGGCCGAGAAGTGATGATCTCCAGGTACTCTGGATCATCTGTAGAAAATTGAGTGATCTCTAGGAACTGTGGAATGCCAGTAGGATGTGAATTAACTTACAACAGATAGTAATAAGCCAGGGCCCCAAGTCATAGAGCTGCAAGAAAATGAATTCTGCCAGCAACCTGATTGAGCTTGTAAGTGGATTTTCCCCAGTTGATCCTCCAAAGGGAATGTAGCCTTGTCAATGTCTTGATTCCTAAACCATAGAAACACTGAGATAATAAACATGTGTTGTTTTAAATAGCTACCATTTGGTAATTTGTTACACAGCGCAAAAACAACTAATAGAAACATACTAAACTCCTTAACATCCTTTACCTCAACTAACCACCAAACCTCCAAACTTGAAAAATGATGATCATGATGACAATGATGATGATGGAACTCTTACCACTGAGAACAGAACAATAATAACAATAATAAAAATCTATTGAGTACCTACTATTTGCCAAGCAGTGTATCAGATACTTTCCTCTATTTTTTAATTTATTTTTCAAAAAAACCCTACAAAGAAAGTATTATTTTAACCACTTTACAAGCAATGGAAACATAACTTTCTAGAAAGTCTATACTCTTTATTTTAATTTTGTTGATTGTTTACTGCATTGTGCAGAGGCTTTTTGTTTTTATGTAGTCCCAATAGTTTATTTTTGTTTTTATTTCCCTTGCCTAAGGAGATATATCTAGAAAAATATTGCCACTGTCAATATCAGAGACATTACTGTCTCTGATCTCTTCTAGGATTTTTGTGGTTTTAGTTCTCACATTAAGTCTTTAATCCATTTTGAATTTATTTTTCTGTATGGTCGAAGAAAGTGGTCAAGTTTTATTCTTTTGCCTGTTGCTGTCTAGTTTTCCCAACACCATTTGTTGAAGAGATTTTTCCCATTATATATTCTTTCTTTCTTTGTTGAAGATCAATTGACCGTATAATTGTGGCTTTGTTTCTGGGTTTTCTATTCGGCTTCACTGATTTATGTGTCTATTTTTGTGCTAGTATCATACTATTTTGATTATTACAGCTTTATATACTTGAAGTCTGAAATTTTGACGCCTCCAGTCTTGTTTTTCTCTTTAAGGGCTGCTTTGGCTATTCAGGGTATTTAGTGGTTCCATACACATTTTAGGATTGTTTCTTCTAGTTCTGTGAAAAATGCTATTGACATTTTGATAGGGATTGCATTAAATACATAGATGCTTTGGGTAATATAGACATGTTAACAATATTTTTTTCTACCAATCCCATGAGCATGGAATGTGTTTTCTTTAATTTCTTTCATCAGTGTCTTATAGTTTTCAGAGTACAGGTCTTCTACCTCTTTGGTTAATCTTATTTCTAAGCATTTTATTATTTTTGGTCCTATTGTAAATATGATTGTTTTCTTAATTTCCTTTTCTGCTGCTTCATTCTTAATATATAGAAGTCCAACAGATTCCCGTACATTGGTTTGTATTCTGTGACTTTACTGAATTCATTTATAATTCCAGTTGTTTTTTGGTGGAGTTTTCTTGGTTTTCTATATATAGTATAATGTCATCTACATATAGTAAAAGTGTTATTTCTTCCTTGCCAAATTGGGCATTTTTTCTTTTTGTTGTCTAATTGATGTGATTAAGACTTCCAGTACTATGTTGAATTAAAATTGTGAGAGTGGAAAAAAATAAAATAAAATGGTGAGACAGGACATCCTAGTCTTATTTCTGACCTGAGTTTTTCCACATTGAGTATGTTAGCTGTGGGTTTTTCATATATGGTCTTTATTATGTTGAGATATGTTTGTTCTAAACCTAATTTGTTGAAGGATTTTATCATGAATGGATGCTATATTTTGCCATATATTTTTTTGCATCTGTTGAAATGGTCATATGGTTTTTATCTTTTCTCTTATTGATGTGATGTATAGTGTTGATTGATTTGTGAATATTGAACCACACTGAAAACTTGGGAATAAATCCACTTGATAATGCTGAATGATTTTTTAATGTATTTTTGAATTCCATTTGCTTATATTTTGTTGAGGAATTTTACATCTATGCTTGTCAGAAATATTGGCCTGTACTTTTCCTTACTAATGGTATCTATCTGGTGTTGATATGAGCGTAATACTGTCCTCATAGAATGAATTTGAACGTTTTCTTACTTCTATACTTTGGGATTGTTTGAGAAAAATAGGTGTTATCCTTATTTATGTTTGGTAGAATTCATCTCAGAAGCTGTCTGGTCTTGAACTTTTTTTTGTTGGGAATTTTTTTATTACTGATTCAGTTTCATTGCTGGTAATCACTCTGTTCAAATTTTCTATTTCTTCCTGATTCAGTTTTGGTAAGTTATATTTTTTATAGGAATTTATCCATTTCTTCTAGATTGTCTAATTTGTTGACATATAATTTTTCATAATATTGTATGACAATTATTTGTACTTCCATAATATCTGTTGTTATTTCTCCTCTTTCATTTGTGATTTATATATTTGAATTCCTTCTCTCTTTCTCTCTCTCTCTGTCTCCCGCTCTGCCTCTCTTCCTCTCTTTTTTGATGTGTCTGTTTAGAGGTTTATGTTATTTAACCTCCATACACTTGTGGTCTTTCCATATTTCTTCTTTTGATTAAATTCTAGTTTCATAGTGTTGCGGCCTGTAAAGATGCTTGGTATGGCTTCGATATTTTTGAATTTGTTGAGACTTGTTTTGTGGTCTAATATGAGAAGTATTCTGGAGAGTGTTCCATGTACACTTGAAAACCAATGTGTATTCTGCTGTTTTAGGATGGGATGTTCTGAATATATCTTTAAAGTCATCTGACCTGGTGTGTCATTCAAAGCCACTGTTTCCTTGCTGATTTTCTATTTGGATGATCTGTCCATTGACATAAATGGGGTGTTAAGGTCCCCTACTATTATTGTATTGCTATTGGTTAGTTTCTTTGTTTTTGTCTGTTTTATGAATTATGGTCCTTTCATATTGGATGCATAAATATTTACAACAGTTATATATTCTTGTTAGATTGTCCCCTTTATTATTTTATAGTGTCCTTCTTTGTCTCATTACAGTTTTTGTTTTAAAGTCTATTTTGTCCAATGTAAGTATTTTTACCCAGCTTTCTTTTTACATCTGCTTATATGATAAGTATTTTCCATCCCCTCACTTTCAATCTGCAGGTATCTTTAGGTATGAAGTGAGTATCTTCTAGGCATCATATACATGGGTCTTGTGCTTTTACCCATTTGGACATCCTATGTCTTCTGATTGGAGCATTTATTCCATTTACATTTAAAGTAATTATTGATAGATATGTAATTACTGTCATTCTGTTAGTTGTTTTATGGTTGTTTTTATAGTTTTTTCCAATCCTTTCTTTCCTTTCTGTTTTAAGTATATGGTGCTATATTTTTTGCTCTGATGTGTTATCTAGTTGTATCTGTGGGATGAGGTAAGTTTAGGATCCTCCTATACTGCCATCTTCCCCAGAAATCCTAATCTATTAACTTTAAATCCTCCCCCTTCTGCTGTGCATCACTTATTCTCTTAAATAATATATTTATTGAAAAATTAGAACTTTTCAGATATTATGGATTGAACATGTGTCTCATGTCCTTTCCCCAAAATACATTGGAGTTCTTCTAAACTCAGTATGTCATAATATGACTTTATTTAGAGATGAAGTTTTTTAAAGAGGTAATCAAGTTAAAAAGAGGTCATTAGGGTGGGCCTAATTCAATATGACTTATGTCTTTGTAAAAATGGGGGAAACTTAGGCACAGAGACTTTACAAGGACAAAAAATTTGAACTCAGATTTTTTTGCAGTGTTTAAATTTTTTTTAATGTATTTATTTTTGACAGAGAGAGAGAGAGAGAGTGCAGGTGAGAGGCAGAGAGAGAGGGAGACACAGAATTTGAAGCAGGCTCCAAGCTCTGAGCTGTCAGCACAAAGGCCGACATGCCGCTCAAACTCATGAACCACAAGATCATTACCTGAACATAAGTTAGATACTCAACTGACTGAGCCACCCAGGCACCCCTACAGTGTTCAATTCTCAATTGTTGGTGACAATTTGTTTCATGTATTGAAGTGTCATGAAATATGTTTGATTTTTGTGGATTTAATCTTAAATAATAGTTTGTTTCTATGTGTGAACCTTAGCTATCTACTACCAATAGTTGACTTTAATGTGTGAAGGAAACACATTCATGTGTCTTCATGGCATGATTTATTAAAAAAAAAAAAAAAGAATGTATGCAATGAAGAGAGAACACTTGTGGATGGAGAATTTAAAAGAGCAAACAACAGTAACAACACTAAAAATTTGAATTTTTGTAAGTCTAGCAAATGCTGTGAAAATAAGCAAACCAAAACAGAAGTTTGGTTTAATTTTTAAGAAACATATTCATAACAATTATATATACATCAGTGGCTGCATGTACACAAGGCACAGGTAAGCAACATAGGTGGAATTAGCTCTCCTGCAATCTGCTTATGGGCAAAGCAGTGTGATAAAAGCAAAAATAAAGTAAGTAATATGAATGGCCATCATTCCACAAAGGGAACAGGGAAATTATGCTTAAAATTCTCTAATAAAGTGGCTAAGAATTGGCCCAGGCTCTGGTGATTCCTAAATAAAAAATGTATAGAAAAGGTATTTCTAAGATGCCTACCACCATTTTCTGTTATCACTACAAAGAATTTATGGGACTGAAGAGAGGGAAAAAAAGCATGATTAATAAATTGGTAAAATGATTTTAAATGTTGCTTTTAAAAATTGTAACATAATGTTTCCAAATGGATGACATATTTCAACTGAAAGCATATTAATGTATTATAAAATAACTTGAGTATTTAATGAAGAAAATTGCATCACAATGAATAAAATTACTTGTAAAGTAGAGTGATTAAATGATTAAGAATTTATTTCCCTTTCATTTTTCACTTTTATTCAAACTCAATAATTGTTCCCCCTCTTTTTTGGGAGATACTCTACTGAAGGCATTTAATTCCAGGTAATTCTTTCTCCATTGTTAGACTGAAAATTCTTTTATCAAGAATAATAGTTCAAAATTGCATAGCTTCAAAAATGCTCATTGGATAGTTACATAAGGATCTGGAATATAGGAAAGTGAGTTAGTGTGGACCTTTAGATTTGGAAGTGATTAGAGGAAAAAAACATATATGCTTCAAATTCTGTGTCTCCCTCTCTCTGCCTCTCATCTGCACTCACTCTCTCTCTCTCAAAAATAAATAAACATTAAAAAAAATTTAAACACTGCAAAAAGAATCTGAGTTCAAATTTTTTGTCCTTGTAAAGTTTCCCAAAGTTGAATTTTAAGGTAAACACCCACAGAGGGCAGGGGCCATTTCTTTCCTCTAGTAGAAGCTTAATGGAGAAACATAAACATATCTAAGAAACAACCAGTTTCTGCTGCTTCCAGAGGCATATCCTTGAAGAGAAGAAGAAGGGAAGGAACACTTGCCAAGTTGCTTGAGCAAGTTTGGCATCTAATTGGGTGACAGATATTCTAGCCAGGTGTCCCACAATGAAAGAATATGCTGAAAAGGGACCCACAGGGATACTGTGGACCTTCATATGACCACATATAAAGATGAAGTTAATGCTATCAGGTAGGAACAACTATTAAAAACAACACACAGCACATTGTTGGATTTGTTTATGCAAAGCCAATGCTAATCACACATTTGAACTCATATCTCATCAACTTATGCTGGTCTTTGCTAAACGTAAACCAGAGAACATTCTGCAATTAACTATAGGCTGCCCATACCTCTATTTCCTTGTATAGACACATTCCAATTCATATGGACAAGGAAGTGTTCTAAGATTCCTTAGAACCTTATAACTGATAGGGTCTGACCTACCCAAACTCATAATTCCAAAAATTGGTATGTTTTTGTCTGAGCCATCTATTCTACATCCACCTGAGGCCCTGTTTCTTCAGATAGGATGAAGGCCAGAGCTAGTCACAAGGACATCATTGGCAGAGAGTTGCTCAGAGAAGAGGGTGAAAGAATGCCAAATGCAGATGAAGCTCACTTCAAAAGGTTCTTCAAAATAACCAACATTCTTCCTCCTCCTCCTCTCCACTCTGTGCATTAGTCACACCCAGATCTGCTACTATGTCCACTGTCATTGTGCAGTAAGTTGAGTGTGATCTCATCTATGCCATGACTCATAGGAGGGATGGGTTTATCCATCCTCCATCTGTAACGTTGAAGTACAAAGCTGCATAAAATAGGTAGACCACTAAAGGATATTCAGAATTGGGGGTGGACCAAGGTCAGTGTGCGCTGGTCAATGTTTAAATAGCACTTCATGAAAAAAAAAACATGTATAAAAGTATGTGACAGTTAATTTTTTGTTGAAGTATAGTTGGCATATAATGTTACTTTGGTTTTAGGGGTATAACATAGTTATTCCACACGTTTATGCATTATACCATCTGTCACCATACAACTATTACAGTATGGTTGACTGTATTCCCTGTGCTGTACCTTTTATTCCCATGATTTATTCATTCTATAACTGGAATCCTGTATCTCCGATTACCCTTCATTCATTTTGCTCCTCTCCTAGCCCTTCCACTCTAGTAACTATCAGTCATTTCTCTGTATTTATGGTTCAGTTTCTGTTTTTTGTTTGTTTATTCATTGTTTTTTGTGTTTTGTCTATTTTTTTTTAATTATTTTTTAGATTCCACACATAAGTGAAATCACACAGTAGTTGCCTTTCTCTGTTTTATTTTGTGTAGCATAGTACCCTCTAGACCCATCCGTGTTTTCACAAATGGAAAGATCTTATTTTTTATGGCTGAGTAGTATTCCACTGTGTATATGTGTGTGTGTGTGTGTGTGTGTGTGTGTGTGTGTGTGTGTGTGTGTACATGTACCACTTCTTTAACCATTTATCTATGGTTGCTTCTATATTCTGGCTATTGTAAAAGTATATCTATATTTTATATATATATATAATATATATATAAAGAGGTATATATATATTATATATATAATATATATATGTTTTTGAATTACTGTTTTTATTTATATTATATATATATTATATATATAAAGAGGTATATATATTAATATAATATATATATATAAATATAATATATATATATGTTTTTTGAATTACTGTTTTTATTTATTTGGGTAAATACCCAGTAGGAGAAATACAGGATCATACGGTGTTTCTATTTTAAATTTTTTGAGGACCCCTCCATATTTTGTATGGCTGAATCAATTTACATTACTACCAACTGTGCACAGGGTTCCTCACCGATGTTTGTTATTTATTGTCTTTTTGATTCGAGCCATTCTGACAGGTATAAGGTGATATTTCACTGTGGTTTTGATTTGCATTTCTCTGACAGTGATGTTGAGCATCCTTTCATGTGTCTATTTTCCTGTGATAGTTAATTGTATGTGTCAAGTTATCTGGGCCACAGCACTCAGATTTTGGTCATTATTCTAGACATTTCTGTGAAGGTAATTTTTGAATGAGGATAACATTTTAATCAGTAGACCCTGTGTAGAATAGAGTACTTCCATAATGTGGGTAAGTGGGCCTAATCCAATTATTCTGAAGCTTTAATAGAACAAAGACTGACCTCTGTTCAGCAAGGAGGAATTCTTCCAGGTGACTTCCTATGGATTCTTCCCCGAGTCTTCAGGTTGCTGGCCTATTCTGTACATTTTGGACTTACCAAACCTCCATCATCTGTGAGCCATTTCCTTAAAACAAATCTCTGTTTCTCTCTCCTTCTCACTCTGCCTCTCTCCGTGTGTCTTTATCTACATATCGATGTCTATAATTGATCTATCAGTCATCTATCCTTTTGGGATTTTGTTTCCTTAGAAAACCCTGACTAATACAATATACTTAAGTTTATTATAGATGTAATTGCCATAAAAGTTGTGTAGCACAATTTAAAAAATAATAAAATATGCAAACCTCTTTATTGTAAATTTTTAATAGTAAATTGATTCTCACATGCTTTCTTGGTTTTGACAAACTATTATATTAGTAGCAAGCATGTAGTTGTCATTTAAGAATGATTTGACAAATGGAGTTACTTCCCAATCTGTTCACTCTTTTCTCAATAAAGATATTTTTATAAAATTTGGTATGTGAACTTGTGAAGTCCACTATGAGTTTTCTATAAAATTCTACTTATACTTAGGTCCCCATATCAGACTATAAATAAATGTTTAATTACGAATCATTACAACAAAGAAATCACTCACATCATTGTGAACATAAATAGTTGGATGCAAAATGTTAGTTGCTATTTTAGTTTATATTAGCAAGTAAGACAGAAGCAGAGGAGCAGTGATGAAGTTTGGGAATGTCATGTGACTTCTTTCCTGATTTGGATAATAGTTTTACAATACTGCAAAAACTGTCCTCAATTTCTGCACTATTCTCAATGTAACAGGGACAAACCTGACATACTTTTAAGTTTAATTTAATTAACATTTTCCCGATCTTTTTAAATCCAGAGCATGAGTTGGTAAAGTTTCTGATTAAATGGCAAGATACTGTCTTAGGCTTTGTGGGCCATATAGTATGAGTCTCAGGTGTTCAATTTTGACACTGCAATGTGACGCAGGCCAACAAGAGGTTGAAAAGAATGGCTGTATTTCATGAAACTGTATTAACAAAAATGGGTAGCAGGTTCAAAGGTCATACTTTCCTGTCCCCTAATCTAGAAAGCAGTAATCAAAGTACTTAAGCCTTGATTTGTTGTGTTTGTTGATGTCCTTGGTGTGTTTACTCCCATCATGGTCAGTTTCAGGCTACCAACATGTCACTGAATCTATATTTGGACAGAGACGTGTAATGTCACACCATTGTATAGAATACAATACACATAAATAACCTCCAGAGAATAGATGAGAGTAAAATGTAGTAAAATAATTAAGAACTGAAAAGTTCTGACTATTTATTGCTTTTATTTTTTTTGGCTTAATTGTAAACATATATAATATATTATTTAATATTGCCTCCATTGAACAACTGGCCTGCAACATTCCTGAAAATTTAGGAATTAGCTCTTCTGAACGAGCACAAGCAGGCTCCAACAGACCACCAACCAGGGTGAGGAACCAGCTTAAAATCTGGGTCAAGGCCATGAAAATATTCCAGAGGATAACTATTGGGTAGAAACGTAGCTACAAGATAGAGACATTAGGAGGAACATTCAAAGAGTAATGACAATGAAAGAATGTTTTACTTAGGCAAAACTACTTTTAGAGTTGTCTACTGATTTTCTTTCTTTCTTTCTTTTTTTTAACTTTTTTTTTTTTTTAATATTTTTATTTATTTCTAGGAGAGAGAGAGACAGCGTGAGCAGGGGAGGGTCAGAGAGAGAGGGAGTCACAGACTGAAACAGGCTCCAGGCTCCGAGCTGGCAGTCAGCACAGAGCCTTTGACTTGTATTGTAGAGAAGTCTACCAGTTACGAACATGGTGTTCTAAAAAGGTGCTTACAAGTTGGTTGTTTGGAACCTGAGATTCATTTTCTCACAGAAACAGCGTCTGAAATAGTAAGTATATTCTCTAGTCAAATCAGAGGTACAGACGGTGCCTTGAAAATCAGTAGACAACTCTAGGGGCGCTTGGGTGGCTCAGTCAGTTAAGCATCTGACTTCGGCTCAGGTCATGGTCTCATGGTTTGTGAGCTGTAGCCCTGTGTTGCGCTCTGTGCTGAGAGCTAGCTCAGAGCCTGGAGACAGAGAGAGAGAGAGAGCATGATCAGGGGAGGGTCAGAGAGGGAGGGAGATACAGAATCTGAACCAGGCTCCAGGCTCTGAGCTAGCTTTCAGCACAGAGCGCAACACAGGGCTACAGCCCACAAACCATGAGACCATGACCTGAGCCGAAGTCGGATGCTTAACTGACTGAGCCACCCAGGCGCCCCTAGAGTTGTCTACTGATTTTCAAGGCACCGTCTGTACCTCTGATTTGGCTAGAGAATATACTTACTATTTCAGACGCTGTTTCTATGAGAAAATGAATCTCAGGTTCCAAACAACCAACTTGTAAGCACCTTTTTAGAACACCATGTTCGTAACTGGTAGACTTCTCTACAATACAAGTCAAAGGGTCAGTTTTTGCATGGGAAAATTATATTTTGCCAAAATAATATTGAACATAATTCATAGAAATTGATTACCAAGGATAGAATTTAGCAATCCATTTTTTTTCTTGCCAAATGGGAACAAGCAATCACATAAAATCCCTCCATCTTTCTTACCTTCTGCAGACCACCTGCATCATGACTCTGTGTCTTGGGTTATACATCAACACAAAAAAAATCTTAGCATTCCATTCTTAACATGCAGTAAAGATGCCATAAAATAGTGCACAAATTGAATCCATTTCAAAGATCAGAAGTTTGACTTAGTAGCTATGATGTCCTGCTGAGGATAGAGAAATAGATGAGATGGTATTGCATGTCTCAATCTGAGACCAATTGTTCCTTCCTGTGGTTCAGCCTCCTTAGCCAATAAAAGAACCTCAAAGGCAGTGATAGAAATGGTTTGCTTTAATCAGCAGTCATGCTTTCCACACATATAAATTCTACCCTTACATGTGCAACAATTTGATGAAATATAATAAAAATGGAATGACCATTTTTTTTATTCAGTATGATTTGTTTTGCTCTAAAGAAAGCCTTGGGCATCACCATCACCCATTTCTTATTATTTCTAGTTAATTTATTTGAACTTATGCCATTCCAAGCTTTAGGAATCTTGGGAAGGTCTGCCTAACTGTACATGTTCATTCATATCATGAAATAGCATGGCTGAGAATAAATGGTAGATTAAGGAATCAAACACTTTCATATATGAATGTATATCATAAAACTTCATGATTAGGTGAAACCTCCTCATTTTACAGAAGGAAAAACAAAAACCTAAAATAAATAAGTGACATGGTTAATTTAGCTAGACACCTGTCTGGTGAGAAAAACATTTTTATTTATTTTTCTTTTTATGGGAGGAAAAAAGGAGTTTGCTAGTTTATTCTTAAAGGTAAAGAAATTATTTTAAATGATGCATGCTTCTAACTTTAAAATTAATCTGATTTGTCTCCCATGAACTAATTCTTATAGAACAAATGATTATAAAATAAAAAATAGGGTTCTTGATGAGAAGACAAACTACTAAGACATTGTCATAAATCTAGACAAAATGGTGAAATAATAATCTTATCTACATACAAACTAACTCATGATTGATGTATGATGTTTTCTTTTGACACATCTTTAATGTCGTGGGAGACAGGGCATAAATCTGTCACCTCCAAATGACCATAAATAATATTTATTTTCATAATAATATTTTAATGAGGGTTTTATTGAGTAGTGAGAATTATTAAGGCATATTCCACCCTCCAAAGTAAAGTTTCTAAATGTAAACCATGTAAGTGTGATGTTCCTAATCACTTTTTATGTTTATCTGAAGGATCTTGAGCACTTTTTTGAGGACTAAGTGGAGAATCTGGAGAAACTTTCAAGTAATTGTTCTCTTTATAAAAACTCCACAGAATTAGGTGAGCAAAACACTGTTGCAACTGCGCATGTACTTGGTCTTATGAAAATTAAAAACAAAATTATTACTGACTGTTATATAGGGCAATGTTTCTCAAACATTGATAATCAGGAGATCTTGCTAAAGTGCAAATTCTGATTTACAAGTTCTGGAATGGGCTGAGAACATCTGTAGTTCTAAGAAGCTCACAGGAAAGGCTGATACTGCCCATCCAGATCATATTGTGAGTAGCAAAATCACTCTGGGTATAGTTATTTTTGTACTTCTGGAACCTTTAGAGCAGGCTGGGTGAGAAACCATGATGCCATTTTAGTCACTTTCAGTGGCTTGAATTGCATGCTGTTTGCATATCCATAGTATTTTTTTTTTTTTACATTTTAAAAGATCAGTTAATTTATTAGCTATATTACTGCCATGCAGTGCCCAATCATGACCAAGAACTAATTTGTGGACTAACTTAACATGTCCAAGGGGACATGGGAGAAGGGTTTGTTCTTGCGTTTTCTTTTGCTTGTAAGGTGAAAACATTAAGAAAGAAAGAAGGGCGCCTGAGTGGCGCAGTCGGTTAAGTGTCTGACTTTGGCTCAGGCCATGATCTCACGGTTTGTGTGTTTGAGTGCCATGTTGAGCTCTGTGCTGACAGCTAGCTCAGCCTGGAGCCTGTTTCAGATTCTGTGTCTCCCTCTCTCTCTGACCCTCCCCTGCTCACGCTGTCTCTCTCACGCTCTCAGAAATAAATAAAACATTAAGAAATTTTTTTAAAAAAAAAGAAAAGGAAGAGAGGAAGAATGTCAACTCTCAATTGTAAGACCAAACATTGGAAACATCGTTTACATCATCCTTAACATCAGAAACATCTTTTATGTTTATGCATCCTGATACTGAAGTTTGTAAGCAACTTTCCAAATGAGGACCCTCTGGTGCCTTTTTAAAGGTAGCACTCAGTGGCTCAGAGATGGCTATTTTTATTATATTTAGTTATTCCCAAAGCATGTGAATGTTTATTTTTAATTGAAGCGCTCTTCTGTGTTTCAGCAGCTGTGAGAAAAGTGTTATATTTAGAGTGTGTGAGGACTTGATACTTAAGTTAATAAATTTATCTTTAACGCAAACTGCTTTTGAAGAAAGGATGGTTTAGAGCAGATGAGCTAAGACACAAAAGCCTACACCATTTCAAACTTACAGTCCTGCTTATTCATGTTCGATGTTATGATGACACAACTAGTTTTATTGCAAAACAAGTATATTGAGAACACAGACAAGAAGAGATGGTAATACGCAATCCCACATATACCCTCCTTAGCAGACATTCTGTCATTTAGATGTTGCCACAGTTAGGAAGAAATGATTTATGGAAACAAACTCTTTGGAGTCAAGGGGATTAAACCCATTTTACAGATGAAAGTGTGTGGCAAACACAGGATAGTTTTGATCTGATACAAGGTAAATTATCATATCATCTCATTCCATATTAGTAATATTTGAGACGGTCAAAATGTCACAGTCTTCATGTGTTTTACAAATTTGAGAGGCATTTAAATGATGAAAAATTAACAAAGGCATCTCCCCCCGCCCCCCCCCACCCCGGAAGCATCTCACAGAACTGCTTTTGGGAGTAAGTCTTGTCCCATTGCTGTGCTTTTCAAATGTACGAAGTTCTTTATACAAAATAACTTTAAAGTGTGCATGAGCCTAAATAAAAATGGTGTTATAAAGGATTCTCCGCATGATGCAGATAAGCACTTAGAAATAGTTTGAGAAGTAACAACGATAATATATAGTTATAAATAACTTACTAATCTTAGAAACAAAGTGCTACATAACAGGCTTGGTGTATCATTGGTAAAATATGTAAATCTTCTAAAAAGCAAATACAAGCATATCCATGACCCTAAAATTCCAATTCATAATATCTACCAAGAAAATAATTTGTTTAAATGACAACATTTACATGTTTTATTACAGGCCTGTTTATAATAATGTAAACATGAACATCACTTAACTGTCCATTCATGTAATAGGATATTAGGTAGCAGTTAAAAAGAAAGTTAAACAGTAAAGAGGACTTCATCAAAAGTCTCTGTAAGATAAAAACAAAATATAAAGATTTACATAGTATGTTACCTTATTCTGTAAACATACACAGAATAGTGTATATTTTCTATTGTATACATATTAATGCCTTCATATTGACGGGACAGAAATGAAATTGATAATGGTGGTTCCTTCCGAGAAGGCTTTGTTGAGATGGCACTTGTGTCATATATAAATGGATCCTTGAATCAACATCTTACAGTAGTTAAGAATTTGAATCTGGGGGTACCTGGGTGGCTCCATTAACCACCTGACTTCAGCTCAGGTCATGATTTCACAGTTCATGAGTTCAAGTCCTCCATCAGGCTCTATGCTGACAGTGCAGAGACTGGAGCCCACTTCAAGTTCTTTGTCTCCCTCTCTCATGCTCCCTCCTCAAAAATAAATAAACATATAAAATTTAAAAAAAAAAGACTTTGGATATGGAACCAGATTGCCTACATTTAAATCACCACTCCATTATTTACTAGATACATCAGCTTGGATAAGTTACTAAATTGCTCTCTGTGTTTCAGTTTCCTCTTCTGTAAGATGGGAATCAAAACATCCTCAGACAGTTGCTTAGATTAACTTAGTTGCCATATTCCACTGAACCAAAAATGCATTGATTCACTATTATGATATATCATCAACTTTAAAGATGTCAAAATGGGAAAAAGTGAGCATGATAACATGAAAAAATATATAAAGCATTAATGTATTGCTGTTATAATTAATAGAATATCAGTGCATAAAAAATAAAGGGAGATAGACCTTGTTGAGTCCTCTGTGACTTCAAAAGTATATTTATGTTGGGAAATCATAAAATAGGCTCTAACTACCTTCATTAGATATCTCCATAAGGAAGCACACCTATGCCTCAGCTCTAAGAGTGAGCAGCATTGGCAGAGTTAATTTTCTTAGGTTCATCCATTGCAAATCCCAATTCCAACAGCATCTGACATAGCAGCTCATGTATTCCACTATGGGGCCCTTAAGAAAATCAACTTTATTAACTAGTACTAAAAATAGTTTATAATCCAGAGCAAACAAGAACTGTTACACAGCACAGCTGTGTTTTCCTTGAGCCATTTCAGAGGCTTTCCAGAATCAATTATCACGAGTAGTCTATTGTGCTTTATAGTTTTAGGGAAAGGTCAGGTTAAATTAATTAACTTTAAATAACTACCTAAGTCTGTGTGACACCACTGTCATCCTTCTAATCTAACACATTTCTGGGAATTTGCATGCTGCCTAGAATCACAGGCTCTGAGAATGGGTCACATATTGAGGGCGTCTGCTCTTGAATTGATTTCCTTAGTGGATCTGGGCCACTGTGCTTTTGAGACTCCATTTCAAACTGCAAAAGATATTTGGGTACAGCATATGCTAGGTTGATTCTCAGCTTTATACAGAGTGGAAAAACAGTGTAGTTATCATAATGCTTATTCCTATGCACACAGAGCATCCAAAATGACCTTGTTTATCAAATCTGAGTGTTCTGCATGATAAGCCTTGACTTCCTGCTGTACAGGTCACTTAGGGCAGAAGAAGGAACTCAATCCCATGGTACTTCAAACTCTCTAGGAATCCACAGTCATGGAGTTTTACTGCAAATGCAAATGGATCATAGAAATTAAACTGAGCTTTAATTATTGTGTTAACAGTTGCTCTTAATCCTTCCTTGGAGTGGGGATAGGGTGGAAAGAAATGCTTCTCTGGTTAATGGGCAAAAGCATAATGTAAACAGTGATTCTTTGGAAGATTAGTGATCCTAAAGAAAGCAATTAGAGAAAGAAAGATCATTTAGACAGAAGCTAATGCTTGGTAGCTTGCAGCAGGGTGAAGCTGTGCAGAATTTTATTTCCACATCAGATGGAACTCTTTTAAAGCTTTCATGTTACAAAACAGGAAATTGAGTTTCCAGTTTGTTCCAAATGGTACAACAAATTACATAGATTTGAGAAAACCTATCCACACTCCCATATTATTTTCTACGTATGACTCCTTGAATAAAGTCTATTCTGTTCTTCATGTATACCCAATCCTGGGAGCACAATGTCTGAGATATAGTAGGTGTTCACTAAATTTAGTAAATGTTAGCTGATTGAAAAGATGAATGAATGAATAAGTCAGCCCTTAGAGTAATTCTCAGTGCAAAGAATAAATATATTTTTAACTCCTTTGTTTTCTTGAAGACAAATGTTTGATTAATTTGTATTGACAGATAAAGCTTATTTGGTCAGTGCATGACTCTTTTGTGGTTCCAAACAAATTATTTTGTCTATCCCATTTTGGCCAGGCAGCATGGAAATCCCCCTTAGTATGCGTGTAAGTAGAAGGACAGAAGGAGGATCACCAGATTTGGGATAAAATGTTTTACCACTAACAAGATACGTGTTTTGCCAAATCACATACATTTCCTAGCCCTGTTTTCTTTATTTTTTTTTCTGGCCTTTTTTTGCATTTATAATATGAAAGCAGTCTCTATTCTTGATATCCCACATAAATTAAATGCTATATTTTGTGTGAAAATGTTTTTGAAAGACTGTAAATCAACATTTCTCCAGCCAGCTATGCTGAAGAGCCTGCCTTTTTTTTTTCTTGGTTTCTAATTTCCAGTATATAGAGAATTGATACTTTTCAGTCTCCACATTTCTTTTTTTTTTTTTAAATATTTTTATTTATTTCTAGGAGAGAGAGAGAGAGAGAGAGAGAGACAGCGTGAGCAGGGAGGGTCAGAGAGAGAGGGAGTCACAGACTGAAACAGGCTCCAGGCTCTGAGCTGGCAGTCAGCACAGAGCCCAACGCGGGGCTCGAACCCACGAACCGCCAGATCATGACCTAAGCCAAAGTCGGACGCTTAACTGACTAAGCCACCCAGGCGTCCCTAGACTCCACATTTCAATGTTACAGCAATGTTAAATTGCTAACAAGGTTTCTGTATGCTTTCTTTCTGGTTCAGTCCCTTTCTTGCTATGGAGTGGTAGAAATTATTTTGCTAAATGAAAGGGTTTCCCAAGCTTTACTCTTTGAGTAGCAATGTTCTTAATGTTTGTAAAAATAGAACAGGGATGATGATGATGATGATGTTGGTGGCGGCGGCAGGGATGATGTCAATAATTGTAATGATGACACAACTGCTGTACTCAGTGTGGGTGATTATCAAAGCCTCGACTGGCTGAGGGGGAAGCAAGAATACACTGCATATATAAGGAAGTGTGAGCAAGGGTGAGATGAGAGTCAAAAGGAGCATGAAGACTGTCTTCCCGGGGTGCCTGGGTGGCTCAGTCCACTAAGTGTCGACTTCGGCTCAGGTCATGATCTCACAGTTCGTGGGTTCGAGCCCTGCGATGGGCTCTGTGCTGACAGCCAGCTCAGAGCCTGGAGCCTGCTTCAGATTCTGTATCTCCCTCTCTCTCTGACCTTCCCCTGCTCACGCCGCCTCTCTCTCAGAAATAAATAAAACATTTTTTAAAAACTTTTAAAAAGACTGTCTTCCCATAAAACAGATCAGCTATCCTCAGAAAATAAAAGGGGAGGTGAAATCCTGAAGGACACAGGTGTTTAGCAGGTGAATGATTGTCTTAAGGTGCCATTTAGAGATGCTACAATTGTCACCTTGAGAAGGAATACGTCGAAGCTGGAAAACAGTTTACTATTCAACACATGAGGTGAAAAAAAGTCTAGTGACTCAAGTGGGATCCAAAAGAAATGGTTGCAAGAAATATAATAAGGGAAGAACTGAAGGAAGCTATGATCTGCTAGGGAGATGAGGAAGGGGAAAGAATGAGAGATTATGCAGCCATGAGAATATAGTAATAAGTAGAAATATAAGGAGCCATCTGATGTATTATAAGTGAGATCAGGTATCAAGTTGAGACCATATATTGGCTGTCCCACTTACTGGCTGTATGCTTTTGGATAATTCATTTCAACTTCAGGAGGTTAGTAAACTTAAAAAGACCTGTAAATTATTTTAAAAACCTACCTTATGGGCTCACTGTCACATGGAGTGCTGTTGCACATGTAACATGCACAGCATATGTAACATACTTAATAACACACTGCGTGTGTTGCATGAACACACATGTCTGTGTGTGTTGCATGAACACACACATCTGTGTGTTTATCTATCCAAGCTATAGCACTATCTTTCCATCATCTAGATGTCTACTATAATGTCCTTTTTCATTCCAAAATGTATTTAAAAGTATCAAAGTCTATTGGATATAAACTTTAAAAGGAGGAATTAGATTGAATGAGGCACTGACCTTGATTTGACATGAGTATGTGCTCTCCTTTTATACAAATCTACCAGTAGAAAATGGAGGTAACAGTTGTGTATTTCTATCTTGGATGCACACACAGTGGCCACTCAACTGTAAATAAAAGTTAACACTGTTTTGTGGGTACCCTTTGTTATTAAGACTGACATTATCAGCTGTATACTCTCAATACTCCAAATTATATGGGTCCAATTACATCTTAAAGACAATATATTATCAGGGCAGTATGGTATTGGCTTTGAAATTTGCAGAAGATAGACAGTTATGTTGTGTGACGGTTCTTTCCCTTCATAGTTTGATTTGTGAGCTCAGCAATTCTATTTCTCTCAGGCCTTTTTGTCACCCAGTGAAAAAGCAACCACTTCATCATGGTCTCAGAATCTGAATATTAAGGTTTCACTGAGGCACAGCAACCATTTCAGTTATATAAGGGTGGTATGTAAAGCCATGTAATTTGAAGACTTTTAGATTAATTACCTTAATTTTTAAATCCCTGACCTAAGGATATGTTTTTATTGTATAATACCTGGATATTTTTATTTGATTATCTAGAGTGCCTTCAGTATTTTCGCCTCAATTAAGTTTCATAATTTCAAAAAACATATATATCAAGTTTCAGTCGTGTGTGGTGTTAGGAATGTACATATAATGAAAAATGTTTCTTGTGTTTCTCAAAGACTACAACCTCGTGTAGCATTTCTTAAGGGAAAATGTAATTTCAGACACACTGAAAAAAACCTTGTTAAGGCTGTGTCAGGAAAGCTAGATAACTTCATCATATCAGTAAATCTCTATTGTTTTTATTACGTGTATGTTGATATATTTATAATTTATAAATGAATTTCTCTAATAGAAATTACCTAAACATCTTCAAATGTAGGCATTAAATAGGATGATATAAAAATGTACATTTAATATGTATTAAATTAATGTTATACAAAAATATTTTATAAACAATTACCATTAATCAAAATGCTGGAGTAATTTCCACACCTGTTTCTAAATTCAGTTTAGAACAAATATTTGTTTGAAGCTGCTATTTTGACCAAATTATATGTCTCACAAAGATACATAAATCCAATAGAAGATATAACCATTTACTAGGTTGCTAATTTTGATACCACTTATTTCTTCACACACTGATTATTAGTTCAACAAGTATTAACTGAGTTCCTAGTACAAGCCAGGTACTGTTTAAAGCTACAAGGGGAGAGCAGTCAATACAGCAAAGTTATTGCCCTCAAGAATGAGAAAGAAAGAGCAGACATAGAGCTACTCTAAGCAACAGTGTGCTGGCAAATACCAATTTCCAGCCCACAGTGGGGGAAATGATGTATTCATTGTATATAGTTATGTTTATGGCATATTTGTATATGTATATTTAAATAAACTAAAAGATTTTTTTCATTACAGCTATTAAGGCGTTTTAAGTTTTAAGTTGAGGTACATAATAGAAATTTTAAAAATTGTTTCTAGAAGTATTGGACTTATAGAACAATTAAGCAGAGAGTACATATATCCTTCCTTCTAAATATATACACACATAGTTTCCCTTATTCTTAACATATTATGTCAGTATAATACTTTGTTATAATTAATGAGCCAGATTTTTACCTTGCTATGAACTGAAGTCCATAGTTGATATTAAGACTCACTCTTGGTTCTACAGTTTTGTGAATGTTGACAAATATGTATCATATATCCACCATTACAGTATCTTACTAAATAGTTTCATCACAATAAAAATCTCATGTTTACTTCTTTACCTTTATTTATGTATTCATTTATTTTTTAAGTTTTTATTTAACTTCTAGTAAGTTAACATGCAGTATATTAGTTACAGGTGTACAATGTAATAATTCAGCACTTCCGTACACCAACTGGCACTCATTCATAGCAAGTGACCTCCTGAATCCCCAGCACCTATTTTACCCAACCTCCCAGCCACTGGCCCTCTGGTAACCATCAGTTTGTTCACTACAGTTAAGAGTCTGTTTCTTGATTTGCCTCCTTCTCTGTTTTTTTCATCTTTGTTCATTTGTTTTGATTCTTAAATTCCACATATGAAGGAAATCTTATGGTATTTGTCTTTCTCTGAGTTATTTCACTTAGCATAATGTTCCCTACCTCCATCTATATCATTGCAAATGGCAAGATTTCATCATTTTTATGGCTGAATAATATTCCATTGTGTGTTCCACATCTTCCTAATCTATTCACCAGTCAGTGGACCCTTGCACTGTTTCCATAATTTGGCTATTGTAGATAATGCTATAATAGATACTGTTAACATTGGGAAACGTGTATCCCTTTGAATTAGTATTTGTGTATTCTTTGGGAAATATTTAATAGTGCAATTGCTGGACCATAGGGTAGTTCTATTTTAAGTTTTTGAGGAATCTCCATACTGTTTTAGAGAGTTGCTGCACCACTTTGCATTCCCATCAACAGTGTAAGAGAGTTCCCCTTTATCTACATTCTCACCAGCACATTTTGTATTGTGTTTTTCTGATTTTAGCCATTCTGTCAGGTGCAAGGTGATATCTCATTGTACTTTTGATTTGTATTTCCCTGATGATCAGTGATATTGAGTGTCTTTTCATGTATCTGTTGGTTATCTGTATGTCTTTGGAAATATGTCTATTTGTGTCTTCTGCCATTTTTTAATTGGAGTATTCATTGCTTGAGTGTTGGAGTTTTAAAAGTTCTTTATATATTTTGGTTACTAACCCTTTATCAGATATGTCACTTGTAAATATCTTCTCCCATTCTGTGGATTGCCTTTTGGTTTTGTTGATTGTTTCCTTCACTGTGCAGAAACTTATAGTTTGATGAAATTCTGAGTTTATTTTTGCTTTCATTTCCCTTGCCTCTGAAGACATTTCTAGAAAGAAGTTGTTATGGCCAGTGTCAAAGAGGTTACTGCCTGTGTTCTCCCTAGGATTTTTCTGTTTTCAAAGTGTCAAAGAGGTTACTGCCTGTGTTCTCCCTAGGATTTTTCTGTTTTCAAGTCTCAGATTTAGGTCTTTCATCCATTTTGAATTTATTTTTGTGTATGGTGTAAGAAAGTGGTCCACTTTAATTCTTTTGCATGTTGCTGTCCAATTTTTCCAATACCATTTGTTGACAAGATTGTCTTTTTCCCATTGGATGTTCTTTCCTGCTTTGTCAAAGATTAATTGACCATATAGTTGTAGTTTCATTTCTTTTCTCTTCTATTGATTTGTCTATTTTTTGTGCCAGTACTATACTTTTTTGATCACTATAGCTTTGTAATATGACTTAAAGTCCAAAATTGTGATGCCCCTCGCTTTGTTTTCCTTTTCAATGTTGCTTTGACTATTTGGGGTCTTTTGTGGTTCCATACAAATTTTAGGGTTGTTTGTTCTAGCTCTGTGAAAAATGTTGTTGGTATTTGCATTAAATCTATAGCTGCTTTGGGTAAAATAGACATGTTAAAAATATTTTTTCTTTCAATCCATGAGCATGGAATGTCTTTCTGTTACTTTGTGTAATCTTCAAATTCTTTAATATCAGTGTTTTACAGTTTTCCGAGTACAGATCTTTCACCTCTTTAGTTAGATTTACTCCTAGATGTCTTATTATTTTTGGTGCAATTGTAAATGGGAATGATTTCTAAATTTCTCTTTCTGCTGCTTCATAATAGTGTATAGATATGCAACAGATTTCTATACATTGATTTTGTATCCTGTGACTGTACTGAATTTGTGTATCGGTTCTAGCAATTTTTTGTTGGAGTCTTTTGGGTTTTTTATATAGAGTATCATGTCATCTACAGATAATGAAAGTTTGACTTTTTCCTTGCCAATGTGGATGCCTTTTATTTCTTTGTGTTGTCTGATTGCTGTGACTAAGACTTCCAGTACTATGTTAAATAATAATGGTGAGGGTGGACATCCCTGTATTGTTCCTGACCTTAGTTTTCCCCATTGAGAACGATATTGCCACTGGGATTTTAGACTCTGGCTTTTATTATATTGAGATTTGTTTCCTCTAAACCTCCTTTGTTGAAGGTTTTTCATGAATGGATATTTTACCTTGTTAAATGCTTTTTATGCATCTATTGAAATGATCAGATGGTTCTTTTCTTTTATTCATTAATAAATTAATGTGGTGTATCATGGTAATTTATTTGCCAATATTGAACCACCCTTGTAAACTAAGAATAAATCCCACTTGATTGTGGTGAATGATTTTTTTTTAATGTTTATTTGTTTTTGAGAAACAGAGAGAAACTGGGCATGAGCAGGGAAGGGGCAGAGAGAAAGGGAGACACAGAATCCGAAGCAGGCTCCACACTCTTAGCTATCAGCACAGGCCTGACGTGGGGCTCAAACCCATGAACAGTGAGATCATGACTTGAGCCGAAGCCAGATGCCCAAACAACTGAGCCACCCAGGCACCCCTGCTGAATAATTTTTAATGTATTGTGGGAACTGATTTGGTTGTACTTTATTGGTAATTTTTGCATCCATGTACGTCAGGGATATTGGCCTGTCGCTCTCTGTTTTAATACAGGCTTTATCTGGTTTTGGTGTCAGGGTAATATTGGCCTCATATAATGAATTTTGAGCTCATCTGTCCTCACCTTCCCTTGAATCCCTCAAAACCACCTTTGATTTTACTATCTCTGTGGTTTTGCCTTTAAGAGAATGCAAAGTTGGATTCATACAATATGTAGTCTGTTCAGACTAGCTTTCCTCCATACCTTTTCATGGCTTAATGACTCATTTATTTTATGTGCTGAATAATATTCCATTTTATAGATATACAACAGTTTATGAATTCAACTACTGAAGAGCATGTTGGCTACTTACAAACTTTTGCAGTTATCCAGTAAATCTGCTATAAATTTTTGTGGACACGTTTTTGAAGTTTATTTTATCTGTTTTGACAGGGAAAGAGAGAGAGAGAGAGAGGGAGAGAGCTGGTCAGAGAGAGGAGAGAATCCCAGGCAGGCTCAGCTCTGTCAGCGCAGAGCCCAATGCGGGGCTCTAACCCATAAAACATGAGATCATGACCTGAGCCAAAATCAAGTCAGATGCTTAACTGACTGAACCACCCACAGTGCCCCTCAAAGTATAGACATTTAAAATTTTAATATAAAATATTACTTTTTTCTTTCACAAATCATGCTTTCAGTACCTCAGATTTCATCTCCAAATCCAGAGGCACCTACATTTTCATTCTATATTATCTGCTGGTTTTAAGATTTTGAATTTTATCAATAGTTCTATGATCCATTCTGACATAACTTTTGTGAAAGGTTTACAGTCTTCATGCCTTCACAATGTCTGGATTTTTCTCCTCCTCCTCCTCCTTCTTCTTCTACTTCTTTTTTGCATGCATGTGAGATGTCCACTCATTCCAGCATCATTTGTCAAAAAGACTTTCCAGTCTCTATTGATTTGCCTTTGCTCCTCTATCAGAGATCAGCTAACTATATTTGTGTGTGCCTTTTTCTGGACATATTTCATGTGTCTATTTTTTCACCAATACCATGCTGCTTTGATGACCTAAGGTTTATAATAAATCTTGAATCTGAATTCAAGTAGTGTCAGTCCTTCAACTTTCTTCTTCTTTAGTATCCTGTTGGTGATTCTGGGTTGCTTTCCTTCTATATAATATTTAAAATCAGTTTAATGGTATCTACAAAATAAGTTGCTGGGATTTTAACTGAGACTGTGTTACATCAAGTGGGAAGAACTGATATCTTAACAGTACTGAGCCTGCCTGTCCATGAACATGGAATGTATTTCCCTTTATGTAATAGTATTTGATTTCTTTTGTCAGAGATTGTAGTCTTTCTCCTGTAAGGAGAAAGTACATTATTATTAATGTAATGTAAGTATTGCTAATGTAACATATTGCTATTACGTTTTTAATTTAAAATTCCTATTGCTTATTGGGATGCCTGGGTGCCTCAGTTGTTTAAGTGCTTGACTCTAGATTTTCACCGAGCTCAAGATCTCACAGTTTATGAGATTGAGTCCACCTCATACTCCATCTGGGTTGACATCGTGAATCCTGCTTTGGATCCTCTCTACCTCTTTCTGCCCCTCCCTTGCTCATGCACATGTGTGTGTTCTCTCTCTTTCCCTGCCTCCCTCTCCCTCTCTCTTTCTCTCTCTCAAAATAAAATAAACTTTAACATAAAATAAAATAGGGGGTGCTTGGTGGCTCAGTTGATTAAGTGTCTGACTTCTACTCAGGTCATGATCTCATGATTTGTGAGTTCAAGCTCCATGTAGGGCTCTGTGCTAACAGCTCAGAGCCTGGAGCCTGCTTTAGATTCTGTGTCTTCCTTTCTCTCTACCCCTTCCCTGCTCATGCTCTGTCTCTCAAAAATGAATAAAGATTAATTTTTTTAATAAAATTCCAATTGCATACCTGGTATTAGTAAAGCAAATTACTTTTGCATCTGAACCTTGTATCCTACCTATAACCTTACAATCATTGTGACTTAATTCTAATTTTGTTGTTGTTGATCTGTTTGGTTTGGTCAATGCCTTGGGATTTTGTACATATACAATCATGACATCTGTAAATAAAGACAGATTTATTTCTTTCCTCCCAATCTGTATACCTTTTACTTCCTGTTCTTGTCTCATTGGTTTAGCGAGGGCTCCCAGTATTCAGCAAAGGAATAGGAATCCTGAAAGGGGACATACTTGCCATGTTCCTAATCTTACTGAAAAAGCTCCCCATTAAGATCAGAAGTATGATGCCAACTATAGAATGTTTTGTAGCTGTTCTTTATCAAGTTACAGAAATTCGTCTCTATTTTTAATTTGCTGAGAGTTTTATGAATAGGTGTTGGATTTTTTCAAATGCTTTTCTATATCTTTATCATGTGATTATTTTTTCTATGCTCTATTGATGCAATAGAGTGTACTCAATGATTTTAAATGTTAAACCAGCTTTGTTTACAGAGAATAAATCCTGTTCGGTCATGGTGTATAAATTTTATACACTGTTAGATCCAATTTGCTACTATTTTGAGAATTTTAACATCTAAGTTTATAATAGATATTAGTCTGTAGTTTTCCATTCTTATGATGTCTTTATCTTGTTTGGTATTAGGGTAACACGGATCTTATATAATGAGTTAGATAGTGTTTCCTCTGTTTTCCAGAAGAGATCATAGAAAATTGGGACCATATATTCCTTAAATGTTCGATAAATCTCACCAGTGGAGAAAAGCATGGTGCTTTCTTTTTTTGAAAGGTTAATTGTTTATTCAATTTGTTTCATTGATAGAGGCATGGTTAACTGATCTATATCTCAGTGGGTGTTTTGACCATTTGTATTTTTCAATAAATTGGTCCATTTCATGTAAGTTATCAAATTTGTGGTCATGAAGTTTTTCATCATATTCTTTTATTATCATTTTAAATGTCTAAGGGGTCAGTAGTTACAAGTCTCTTTATTTCTGATAATAGTAATTTGTGTCTTCTCTCTTTTCTTCTTAGTCTGCTTAAAGGTCAATCAATTTTATTGATGTTTTCAAAGAACCAAATTTTTGTTTTATTGATTTTCTCTATTAATTCCATGTTTTCAGTTTCATTGATTCCTCTTCTACTTTTTATTATTACCTTTTTTCTGCCTGTTGTAGGGCATTACATTTCTCTTTCTCATTTTTCAAGGTAGAAGCTTAAATTATTAAATTTAGATTATTTTGTCTTTTTAATATATACATCCAAAGCTATAAATTTCCCTCTAAACACTACTTTTGCTATATCTCACAAATTGTGATCATTTTTAAAATGTTTGTTTGTTTGTTTGTTTATTTATAAATGTTTTATTTATTTCTGAGAGGGAGAGAAAGAGACAGTGTGAGCAGGGGAGGGTCAGAAAGAGAGGGAGATACAGAATCTGAAACAGGCTCCAGGCTCTGAGATGGCTGTCGGCACACAGCCCAATGTGAGGCTTGAACTCACGAACCCCAAGATCATGACCTGAGCCGAAGTCAGAGGATTAACCGACTGAGTCACCAAGGTGCCCTAAATGTTTGTTTATTTTTGAGACAGAGAGAGAGAGACAGAGAGAGAGAGACAGAGAGACAGAGAGAGAGAGACAGTGCACAGGCATGTGATCAAGGGAGGGGCAGAGAGAGAGAGGGACAGAGTCGAGGGGGGCAGAGAGAGGGAAACAAGGATCCGAAATAGTCTCTGTGCTATCAGCACAGAGCCCAAGGCAAGGCTGGGCTCAATCTCAAGAACCCTGAGATTATGACCTGAGCCAAACTGACTGAGCCTCCCGGGTGCCCCATGATCAATTTGTTTTTTATTTCAATTTCTTTTTCTCTTAGGACATCTTGATCTTTGATCCTGTGTTATTTAGAAGCACATGAGTTAATCTTTATATATTCTGTCGTTTGTCATTTATCTTTCCATTATTGATTTCTACTTTAATTCTCCTGTGGTCTAAGAACAGACATTATATGATCTCTATTCCTTTAAGTTTGGTAAGTTCTGTTTTATGGTCCAAAATATGGGAATATTGTTGGTGAATATTCCATGTAGTCTTCAGAATAATGTGTATTCTGCTGTTTTAGGATGGAGTATCATCTAAATATCAGTCAAACCCCATTGTTTGATGGTGCTGTTGTATATACTTACTGATTTTCTGCCTGTTAGATCTGTCAGTTACTGACAGAGGAGTGTTGAAATCTCCAAAAATCATAGTGGATTTTTCTGTTTCTCCTTGAAGTTCTATCAGTTTTTGCATTTGTATGTTGGTGCTTTATTGTTAGCCACATAAACATTAAGGATTGCTGTTTCTTTTTGAAGGATTGACCTATCTTTATGTAGTGCCGTTGTTTGTCCCTGATAATTTTCCTTGCTCTGAAGACTGCTTTGTCTGAAATTAATATAGCTACTTCAGCTTTCATTTGACTAGTGTTAGCATGATATATCTTTCTTTTCTTTTTTTATATATATATATTTTTTAATTTATTTCTAGGAGAGAGAGAGAGAGAGAGAGAGTGAGTGAGCGAGCAGGGGAGGGTCAGAGAGAGAGGGAGTCACAGACTGAAACAGGCTCCAGGCTCTGAGCGGGCAGTCAGCACAGAGCCCGACGCGGGGCTCGAATCCACAAACCGCGAGATCATGACCCAAGCGAAAGTCGGACGACCAACCGACTAAGCCACCCAGGCGCCCCAGCATGATATATCTTTCTACATCCCTTCACTTTTAATCTATATGTGTTTTTGTATTTAAAGTGTTTTTAATGTAAACAATAAATAGTTGGATCTTTTTTTAATCCACTGAGAGCTTTTATCTTTTATTTTTTGTACTTAGACCATTTACATTCAAAATGACTGTTGATAAAGTTTATGTAGTTGGATTAATATCTACCATATTTGTGGGTTTTTATTCATTGTCTTTCTTCTTTTTTAATTTTATGCCTTCCACCATTTTTCTGCCTTCTCTGGTTAACTGAGTATGCTGTATGATCCTATATAATATCCTTTCTTTGCATATCAATTCTACTTCTTTTTAAAAATTTCTTGGTGCAACATACATATGCATTTACAACTATCCTAAGGTCATTGTCAGATAACACTATACCATTTCACAGGAGTGTTAAGTACCTTATAACAGAATATTCCCAAATTCTTCCTCCTGTCTCTTAAAAACACTTCTGTCATTCATTTCAGTTATCCTTAAGCCAAAATGACCAAATAGATTGTTACTATTCCTACTTTGAACAAATTATTAACTGATAGAAATAAGAAATACGAATAAGAAAAACAAAGTATTTTATTTTACTTTTATTTTCTCTAACACTCTTCCTTTCTTTATGTAGGTCTGAGTTTATGACCTATATCATTTTTCTTCTCTCTGAAGAACTTACAACATTTCTTACATGGAATATCTACTGGCAAAATTTTCCTCAGCTTTTACTTGTTTCTCTATACTTTTTGAAGGAAATTTTTCCTGTTGCAGAATTCTGTGTTGGCGGGTTGTTTCAACACTTTAAAAATTTTATTCCACCCTCTTCTTTCTTGTGGAGTTTATGATAAGTCCATTGTAATTCTTATCTGTTCCTTTCCAGGCTAGTTGTTTTACTTTCAACTGTTTTTTTTTTCAATATTTTCTCTCTGTCTTTGATTGCCTACTGTTTGAACATGTTATGCCTAGGTGTTAACTTTTTTTTTTTTTAATCAAACTATCCTCCATACTGGCTAATGAACTTTCTGGATACATATTTTTGTGTCTTTTATTAATTTTGGAAAATGTCTACTATTAATTCTGATTGTTTTCTCCCTTCTCTCTTCTTCTGCTGTTCAAATTATATAAATATACAATTACATATAAATATATCTAATAATATTACATCTTTTATAATTGTTTCACAGTTCTTGGATATTCTTTCTTTTTCCATTTTTTTTCTTTTTATATTTGAAACTAGGAAGTTTCTACTGACACATCTTTTAGTTTGTATCCAGTCTATTGACTGTCCCAATGAAAGTATTTCATTGTTTATGTTTTTTATTTTTAGCATTTTTTTAATTCGCTCTTAGAGTTTTATTTCTCTGCCTACATTTTTATCCATCTGTTCTTGCTTGCTGTTTACTTTTAATATATTAATCATAATTACTTAAATTCCCTATCTGATAATTCCAAAATATGTGTTATTTATGAACCTGATTTTGATACTTTGTCTCCTCAACTGTTTTTCCTCCTGTCTTATAATATGCTTTGTGATTTTTTTTGTCAAAAGCTGGGCATAGTGCTTCTGATTATGGGAACTAAGATTATTAGCTTTTACTGTTATGTTTTATATTCATTTGGCTGGAAGCTGAGATATGTAATATTTATCATAGCTATAGGCTTCAGACTTCAGTTCCTATGGCTTCCTTTTTTTCTTTCCTGTATATCTTTGGGTTTCCCTAAGAAGTCCTTCTTGAATAGAAAGTCTCTCTCTCTCTCAGTTGTAATCTTGCTATCCTGAGGCCCTATTTATGTAGTTGTACAATGTGGAGAAGGATAAATAGTCTTTAATATTCAGATTAAGTCTATTTTTAATTGGCCTGAGTTCATAGGCTGTGACCTTCAAAATAATGTATTAGCCTTTTCCTTTTCTTTCCATTAGGTGGAACCAGAAAGCTGGAGTGGCCTGGAGTTGTTTTATCTAATTTTTCCTTTAACTAATTTTTTTTGTTCTAATTCCAGTATAGTTAACATACAATGTTATATTTGTTTCAGGTATACAAGATAACAATTCAACAATTCTATACATTACTCAGTGTTCACATGATAAGTGTATTCTTTCATCCCCATCAGCTATTTAACCCATCCTCCCATCCAACTGTCCTCTGATGACCATCAATTTGTTCTCTCTATTTAAGAGTCTTTTTCTTGGTTTGCCTATTTTTTCCCCTTAGATCATTTGTTTCTTAAATTCCACATGTGAGTGAAATCATATTGTATTTTTTTCTCTAACTGACTTATTTCAGTTAGCATAATACTCTCCAGCTCTGTTCATGTCATTGCAAATGACAAGATTTGATTTCTTTCCAAAGGAATGGCTTTGGCAAGAAATGGCTGAATAATATTCCATTGTGTATGTATGTGTGTGTGTGTGTGTGTGTGTGTACACATATATACCACTTCTTTATCCATTTATCTATCCATAGACACTTTGGTTGCTTCCATTATTTGTCTATTGTAAATAATGCTGCAATAAACATAGTGTGCATGTATCCCCTTGAATTAGTGTTTTTGTAATTTTGGGATAAATACCTAGTAGTGCAATTACTGGATCATCAAGTAGTTCTATTTTTTAACTTTCAGAGGAATCTCCATACTGTTTTCCATAGTAGCCTTACCATTTTGCATTCCCACCAACAGTGCAAGAGGGTTCCTTTTTCTCCACATCCTTCTCAACACTTGTGATTTCTTATGTTTTGATTTCAGCCATTCTGACAAATGTGAGATGATAGCTTACTGCAGTTTTGATTTGTATAGTCCTGATAATGAGGAATGTTGGAGCATGTTTTCATGTGTCTGTTGGCCATCTGTATGTATTCTTTGGAGAAATGTCTGTTCATGTCTTTTGCCCATTTTTCAATTGGGTAATTTATATTTTGGATGTTGAGTTATATATGTTCATTATATATTTTGACCTGGACTTGTTTTATTGTGGGTTTTTCAAATCAGATAAAGCTCTGATATAGTAATTTAAATGACAGAACTTTTCTGTGGAGAACAACTTAGGGATAACTCAACATTATTACTTTTCAACTCCATCTGCCCAACACAGGAGTGATTTCTCCAGTCTTCATTCTTGGGAACCTGATGGGATTCTTGTAGGTAAAACCCAAGAGAGTATAGAGACTCCCCTCTAAAATTCAGCCTCCAAGACTCTAATTCTTTAACTGGTCCACATTCAGCCTCTGGCAATTCATCGAATTTCCATTTAAATATTCCTATCGGGGTTGCTGGCTTCAGAAACTTCTTAATGTATGCTGACCTCTGGTATTCTCTGCCTCTCTAGATTTGGCAGTGGTGCTTTGCTCTGTAGCCTCATTCTAAAGTGAATCTAAGTAAAGTCATTGAATTTCAAGTTTGCTCAGGTTTCTTTTGTTTTTTTGTTTTTGTTTTTGTTTTTTCCTCCTTGTTCTGAGGTTGGTAGTGATGACTTCCAAGCCTTTTACATGTTGGAGCTGATATAAGAAGTCAGTCTTTTAAATTCTATTTTTCAACATATAGCTGTATTATAGTTTTTGATGTACAGCTTTTGGGTATAGTTACCCATCCACTAATAATGGGTAACAACCATATTTCTTTTAAAAATTTATCATTATTATATTTTGTCCAAATCATGAGCTACATTATGGTAACGGGTTTTTAATTTATTAATGCTGTCTACTGTTTTGTTTCCTATGACAATAATAGTTTGATCAAATATGGAAAGTTCATTTGAAATAACCTGAAATTAAACACAGGCTCTATTATGTAAATTAAATTTATTGAGGGAGCCCCTAGAGTCTTCACAGAGAAGACACTCTATATCTTTAAAGACATAGTCAGCCTCCAGGGAGACACCCTCTAGTTCAGAGTGAAACAGCAGCCCCAGCATGTGTGAATGTGTTAGAAATGCAGACTAAGGGTCCTACATCACACATATTGAATCAGAGTCCCTAAGGGTGTGTGTCCCAAGGGTCTGTTTTTTGCAGGGTATCAAGTGGTGCTGATCTACACTGAAGTCTGAGACCATTAACAGTATATTTGAATAAGAGGTTAATGTGGCAGATGATGCCCTACAAAATGAGATACCACAGAAAAAGATATTATTTATTGTAAATATGAACCTCAAATGGCAAGTTATAAAGTCAGAAATCAAATTTACAGCAGTGCTACCTTTTACATGAATCACATGCATGCTGAAGATTTCTTTAGTCATGCTAGCAGTAAGAATTTATTTAATGGCAAAGTGTTTGTGTACTGGATACAAAAGCATCTGTATCTTGAATCCAATCTTACTGTTACCATGATCAGACCAGAGCTGGGGCCTGCCCTTCAGGCTAACATCTAAGTAAAAAGACATGTCAGGGAGGAATTGCTTCATTTCTGCATATCCTCTGTATATGTGCCTATCATGCATGGACATTTTAATCTATAGCTGATAAATAGGAGCCAAAATGCCCAGCTGTGTGTGCTGAAACTTGTGATTTGGTTCAGGAATATTTAGTTCCTGGAGATAAATAATTCCTGCATTATTTAGCTATCTATACCACTGAAATGTTCTTTCTGTTTGCAGTTGCAGTTTATTTAGTGAATATTTTTGGATTGACTTTTCAAACTTAAAACTAGGTACATATATCATGTACATTTGGTAGATTTTTTTTTTAATTCCGCAACAGTATATAAAAGCACAGCGTCTTTTTTTTTTTAATTTTATGATCTTTACCTTCCAGACGTTTTACCAATTTTCAGCTTACCAGTTTTCATCTAAATTAAAGAATATTTTGCCTTAAGGTGCAATTTTCTTTTTAAGAGATTCATAACTACTTTATTGAACTGGTTTTAATACTACTCTAGCAAGAAATTTATTTAAATAATCTCTGGGATTGACTCCAGACTTAACTTTCTGTTTTATGGTAGAAGAATCTAATATGTCCTGAAAATGAGTGACATTAACAAATTACTGTAATCCATAGCATGTTTGTTTTTCTTCCTATATTGCATTAAAAGTGAAGAATATACATTTTTTTCACTATGAGTGTGTCTAAACTGTATCATTTAAAACATTTAATATTTTGTAAACCTGTATTTAGCTTGTCAAGTATTCATTACTGATCCCTCACTACCTAGATTAATGGTACTTTTTCAATTGATTTAATTCAATTTCTTGGATTTACCAACCTTCAGACCTGGCTATTAGGGTTGCTCTCTGAATACAGTACATATCCCTCCTTTAGAAAAGATGGCTTGGGGCACCTGGGTAATTCAGTCATTTGATCATCTGATTTCTGCTCAGGTCATGATCTCACCATCCCTGAGCTTGAGCCCAGCGTTGGGCTCTGTGCTGACAGCTCAGAGCCTAGAGCTTGCTTTGGATTCTGTGTCTCCCTCTCTTTCTCTGCCCCTCCTCAGCTCATATTCTCTCTCTCTCTCTTTCTCTCTCTCTCTCAAAAATAAATAAATAAACTTAAAAAAAAAAAGATAGCTTTTGGGAAGTAAGGTCATCACATTTTTTATTGCATGGTTTGTGATAGTTTCTATGGACATTATTGTTAGTAACAATAACAATAACAACAACAACAATAACAATAATAAGAAGCATGTCTTAATGACTATGTGTTAGGGAAGCTAGTAATATAATGTGTGCATCCTGCCTCTGAAGAGGGTTTCGAGTCTTATTTGAATATCATACTGTTTGACATTGCACCTCTGCCCTGTAAAAATAATCCAATCCATTAGCACTAGAATGATAGTCTTTAAATGAAATGATGAAGTAATCTCTTTCTGTTGGCTTAATCTGTGTGCTAATGAGTTTATATAATGATTTTTCTGCGTCCCTTAAAGCATTGTTATGCAGTGCACAACTTTGATAGGAGGGAAAACAGGCACTTTAAATTTAAAAAAAATAAGTAAACTCCAACTGAAATAGAGATAAAATGAATCTTTTTTCCCATAATTCTTGCCACCTGATGTTGTGGCATTTTAATGTTTCGAGTTTTAGGCAGTCTATAGAATATGAGAGAGCATAAAATTTCACCTCTGAAAATAGGGTCTTATTCAGGAAGGTACAATTTGCCTTAGGCATCCATGTAACAGATGGATAACATGTTTACAATGAAACAAGAATGCAGTTAAAGAAAGTATTACTATAATTGAGAATACTATACTCTATTCAGGTAAAAACATACTATCTTTTACTGACCTATTTAGATGCTGGGAAAATAGTTTTTACTTTCCATTTGATTTATGTGTGTGAAATATAGTGCTTTTTCTCACCATGATACTTTTAAATATGCATTTTGTATTTATGGTAGTGTATTTAGAATTAACTTAAATGACAAAAAATGTCTAATAGAGTGGCCAACCGACCCCTTGAAATGGCAACATGGTGCATTTAAAAGGAATGGTAAGAAGAAAAATGAGGAGGAGTGGAGAAGCAAGGAAATTGTTAAATTGCTGAAATAATAAACATATACTGAAGATCTTTTTTTAAATGAAATGAAAAAATATTGGGGGTACCAAGGGATTCTAATTTTTGTTATTGTGCCATTCCTGTTAATGGTTTATTTCTGCTCTGTTGGATCCTATGAGCTTTAGAGCATATATATACCAAATTGGCTTTTGTCCCAGTGATAATTACTTTCTGAAGACTTCACTGTCCTTCATCTCTTCACAGCTACCACAGAAATCTTCACACCATGCATCACAGAGCTCTGCCATAGGAGATCTAAGATTTATATGTTGACTGTACACATTTTTACAGTAGTTTCGGTTAGACTATACAAAGTTAAAACTTGAAGGTCTTTGGCGCTACTGATTGCTGGGTGATAGCTATACCACTTTGATCTAATTTTTTTTTTTTTTGTCAACTAGAATATTACCTGATAATACACTTTGACATTGCTTTTCGTGTAAACACAAAGTCTTTAGCCCTACGCATTGGGCCTTCCATAGGATGTTGAGTCTTCAGAGTATAATTACATTTTGCAGTGGTCTTCTTTACTCTTTTAAAAAAAATTTTTTAACACTTATTTCTTTTTGAAAGACAGAGAGACAGAGCATGAGCAGGGGAGGAGGGATAGACAGAAAGGGAGACACAGATTTTTTTTTAATGTTTTTTATTTATTTCTAGGAGAAAGAGAGAGCGAGAACAGGGGAGGGTCAGAGAGAGAAGGGGTCACAGACTGAAACAGGCTCCAGGCTCTGAGCTGGCAGTCAGCACAGAGCCTGACGCGGGGCTCGAGCCCATAAACCGCGAGACCATGACCTAAACGAAAGTCGGACGCTTAACCGACTAAGCCACCCAGGCGCCCCAGGGAGACACAGATTTTGAAGCATGCTCTGGGGTCTGAGCTGTCAGCACACAGCCTGACCCAGAGCTCGAGCCCACAAACCAGGAGATCATGACCTGAGCCAAAGTCGGCTCCCCAACCAACTGAGCCATCTGGACGCCTCTGGTCTTCTTTACTCTTGATTTCCTTAAGGAGCTATTTTACATGGTTTGTAGAATACTTTTGAAACCAGCCCCTTGGGATTTCCTTCAGTTGTTTGAAGAGTGTCTTCATGTGTTTCTAATAATATCTTGAGTTCAAAAAAACAGGAAACCTAATAGTTTTATTTTTTTCATATTCTGCTAGTAGCCTCCAAAATTCCAGGCAAAGAAGACATTTAGTAGATGAACATTCATTGAATTGATTTGAATTCTTGTGAAAAGTGATCTCTATGTTCTCTGGACTACTAAATATTTAGCCTCTACCTCTCTGAAGTCAATTTGTATTACAGTGATTCGCATTTCCCTATGTGGACTCTAAGTTCCCTGAAAAGAATCATGCTGCATTCTCTTGTCTTCCATAATGGTATCCAGTATTGTCCCTTGAATATAACAGGCATTTAATTGCCATTAGGTGTAATGATTAACATATATGGCAGATGAGCTTCTTATAGCTGTATTAATAATAATGCACATAAACTCATAAAAATGTTCAACTGTGATGCTATAACTCTGCTTTCTGCCCAATAGTAGTTGGAACCAAGAATTGCTCCATAAAGTCTCAGCTTATAAATATGTTATAATAGTGGACCTAATAACAGTGAAAGGATATTTGTCTTTGAACAGATGACCAGGAATAGCTTATTATGGATAATTCATCTCAAGAAGTTTCCTCTTATGGTTCCAATAAAATGATACTCAGAAGTAAGGAGGTGAATGATGAAATATTTGTTTGTAGTAGAAATGTCACTGGCCTAGATTGGCTATGCACTCACTTTTTGCTATTATTTCCTCCTCTATCAGTTTATAGGATTATCTTGAACCGGGTCTACAGTTTATGCCTCATAGGCCGAATGTTTCCTGCTGCTTATTTTATAAATAACGTCTTATTGGTACACAGCTACCTTCGTTTATATATGAATTGTCATTGTATGCCTTTACTACAGCAGCAGAGTTGAGAAGGTGCATGAGAGAGCACATGACTTGAAAGATTAAAATACTCTCTGGCACTATAGAAAACTTTACTCAACCATTTGTCAAAAACCAAATGTAATAATGTATGCCATTCCTTACAGTTGCTTGAGGAGTACCAAGCTACATGTGTTCAAAAGTCACATAATGTGGCTAGTGGTTCTTATATTAAATAGAAGTTATAGAATATTTCTATCAACTCAGAAAATTCTATTAGACAGCTCTAGTCGAAGGTCTTGAAACTGACTAAATAGTCTGTTGGATTTTACCTGGAATGAAAGGCATTAAAATAAGTTAATAAAATAATACATCTTATTTAAAAATAGACACTGAAATGGGGGGTTGGAAGAGAAGGAAAAATGAGAGGTGAGCATTGAGGAGGGCACATGTTGGGATGAGCACTGGGTGTTGTATGTAAGTGATGAATCATGGGAATCTACCTTCAAAACCAAGAGCATACTGTATACGCTGAATGTTAGCTAACTTGACAATAAGTTATATTAAAAAAATAAACACTGAAATATGTTTCTAATGAAACATTTATAAATATGTAAAACCTAGAGACTTAAATGTAAAGAATAAATACAAATATGTGATCAAGATGCAGTCTTGACAGAGAGAGACACTGGAAAAGAAAGGGAGATTGGTTTTTATAATTACTGTAATTACACAGGAAGAGAGCAAAGAGTACCCTTTGGAATACAGACTTCTAATACAGAAAGCATACAGATGGTATCAACTTCGGCAGCACGGGAATCACCTAAGCACGGGAATCACCTAAACATCTAGTGAAGCCTGAGTCCTACCCCCAGACTCTCTGATCTAATTTGCTATGGGGTTCAGCCTGATTCCCAGGTTTTTTTAAAATATTTTTTTATTTATTTCTAGGAGAGAGAGAGAGACAGCGGGAGCAGGGGAAGGTCAGAGAGAGAGAGGGAGTCACAGACTGAAACAGGCTCCAGGCTCTGAGCTGGCAGGCAGCACAGAGCCCGACGCGGGGCTCGAACCGACGAACCGCGAGATCATGACCTAAGCGAAAGTCGGAGGCTTAACCGACTAAGCCACCCAGGCACCCCAATCCCCAGGTTTTTTTTTAAAAGCTCCCCAGTGGATATAGTAGGCAACAGTTTGAGAACCATCAGCATAGAATCCCTGACTTCACCTCAAGTCTAAAGATATGAGATCCAGGTACAGTAAAACTTTGGTTTGCAAGCATAATTTATTGCAGAAACATGCTGGTAATCCAAAGCATGTGTACATCAAAGCAAGTTTCCCCATAAGAAATAATGGAAACTCAGATGATTCATTCCACAACCCAGCATTATTCATATAAAAATGATTATAATGCTGTAACATAATACAAAATAATAAAGAAAGCACAAAATATAAAGAAAAATAAACAATTTAACCTGCACTTACCTTTGAAAACCTTCATGGCTGGTATGTGTAGGACAACTTTCACTATCACTAATGGAATCACTGCTCTCTGTTGGCTCAGTAGAATATTTTTCTGAATGGGGCTATTGTATACGCTTGCACGGATGTTGAATACAGTACAGTATTAATAACCTCTTGTCATGGACTGTATGTAATGTGACTGTCAATAAGGCAGCAGAGGAAAGGGTCTATATCTGCAGGCAGCCTGACCTAGAATGAAGCAAAGCATTCCTTAGCTTATTCTTGTATGGAAAAAGAAAGGACTGTCCATAGGTGCTTTGAAGTAACAAAAAATACACAGTTGTGGGCACCTTCCAACATTCTAAAAAGCCGCTGATTTCTGCCAAACACTGGAGCCTGAGACCAAACATCTCAGCACAGGAGACAATCACCCACAAATGCACAGAGAGAGAGAGAGAGGTTGAGAAATACCATTGCCTCGGTTGTGATCATGTGATATACAGCATCATGTACTGCTTGTTTTGCAAGACATCGCTTGTTTATCAAGTTCAAATTTATTAGAAATGTTTGCTTATCTTACAGAACACTCACATAACAAGTCACTCGCAATCCAAGGTTTTACTGTATTTATATATTTTTAAACACCCAAGTGATTCTAATGATTGGTTTAAAGAATATGATGATAAAAACATTGTAACAAATTCTGTAAATCTTTGCTTTCATGGAGAAGAATAAGCGTCAAAATAGAACATCTTGCTAGTGCGTATGCCCTAGTGTGTATGCCTACTGAAAATGAGATATTCTAGAGCAGTGACTCTCTAACATGGTTGGCAGGACTAGAAGCATCAACATCAGCTGGGTTACTTATTAGAAATTCAAGTTCGTGGTTTCCACCCAGACTTACTGAATCAGAGACTCTTAACAAGCCCTCCCTCTACTAGAGTCTGATGCAAACTCAGTTTTGAGAACAGCTGCCTCAGATGCATAGTGGTGCACTCGTAAAACCTGGGAGACGTTTTTTGTTTTGTTTTGGTTTTGATTATAGATTTATACAATCAAGATAAAACTATTTTCTATACTTCACTGTTTTTTTAAAATTATCATTATATATATAAATGTTATAAACAGATACAGATTCAGGATGTAACCAGCATTAAACTTACAATTCTAAACAATGATATTATCTAGTATTGTTTTCCAAGCTAGTGTTTAGTCACTTGAAGCCCCATGATGTAAATCTTGTGAATTTTCTTTGCACAGTCACAGCATCTGGTTACCCAAACAGGATAAATTATAGGACTAAGCTAAAAATGAAATACTTATATTTGCACTTAAAAATCTCTTCATTGTATAGAAGCAGTAAAGTGTACACATTTGAATAAAGTGACCAGTTCAATAGTGCAGTACTTGAACTGCAGATACCTTCATGTTACACAAGGCAATTTTAATGAATAAGAAACTCAGTCTACGTAAGTGAAAAGCTCAAGTTCTTCTGCAAAGTTACTCAAGTCACACAACCGAATTTAACAGTTTAACCAGCAATGTTCAACTATCCACTCTACCTTAGCACTTTCTCAATGAAGACATTCTGTGTTTTTTCTAAACATTTATTTATCAACATTCAAGAATGTACATCAACAATATTGTCAAAGAAGATCTGATGAGTGTGCTTTAATGAACTGACAGCAACATTGGTGTGTATCACACTGTATCCTCTTGGTACCATTTAAAATGCCTCAGTGATAATATATTCTTTAAAAAAGGTAAATGACCTTTTTATATTGCTAAACAAAGATTTTTTTCCTTCTACAAATAATGCAAAAGCAATTTCAGTCAGACCTATATCTAACAAATTACAAATTCTAAACTAGTATGGAATGAGTGTTTGAGGTTTCACCATGTATTGATTCCATCTATTTATAAGTTTGTAGAGAAGATTCATGGTGTTTCTTAAGGGCTCTGGAAGCCCACAGCGTGTAGCAAATGCTATAATTACTTGTAGTGTTCTATCGCAGGCTAACCTAATAAATAAAAACATGAGGAAACGTAACTTTATTACACCACATGAAAATAGATATGGCAAGTGGTGGGCTCTTCTGAAACTAAAAAATGCCGTCCCCCAACCCCCACAGTATTTGCTGAAAAAGAGAAGAAAAGTGTTGTTCTGAAGGTAGGATGGCTCCTCTAGTCTGTTATAATCATATTAACAATGTTTGACTATTTGGCCAGTAGTACTATTAACTCTGAAGGCTTCATTTCACACACCACTTATATTTACTTGTCCTACATTTCTGAGTTATTGGCATAATAAAGAATGATATTTTACAAGGACATTTTTAGGCTTGAATACTAAGCTTGTTAGTAAGAAGACGCAATGAATTGAATTAAACAAGGTAACAGAAGGGAATAAATAATGGAATGGAAAGCTGTATAGTTATCATCAGGCACACCCACAGCCAAAAGACTAATTTTAGAGGCATAACAAGAATAGTAAACCCAAATAGCCCTTTAGAAAATGGATAATAGTATTGGATTATTTTACTTGTTTTTTTTTTTTAGCATTGTGATTTAATGAATGTTTGTAACATACTGAAGACTGTACTAAGCACTGTAAATATATTCAACTTTTTGATCTTCACAAGTTGTGTTTTATCCATAATTTAAAAATAGTGAAACTGAGGTTGATAGGAATTAATCAACTTTTCGAGTTACTCAGCTAGATTAGAGAAGCAAGCACTTAGAGAAGAAATGTAAACAATCCAAATTAGAGACGGTGTAACTGATGTTCAGAGAATGTGTAGATTTCCTAAAACTCTTCATCCAATGCATTTCTTTTTTTTTTTTATCATAAATGAGGTTCATATAAAAAGGATGCTTACCTAGCCAATCAATCAGACTTCATAAGGATCAAATATCATGTATATTTTCTTTACATGACATTGGTTGTTTTCAATGTGCTAAGGTTTTCAAAAGAGCAACAAGAGTAGCAACAAAAGGACTAGCTGAAAACCAAACTATGGAACAAACTCTGTGTGCTCATAGGGGTGTATATGCACCTAAACAAGTTGTATGTACAAAATGTATATTGGTGAAGCTCAGTCATTATCTGGATCTTCTTTATTCTTTCTGAAGATCCTGGCTTTTGCTAAGAAATGCATGGTCCATGAACCAGGAGCATGAGCATCTGGAAGCTAGTTGGAGATGTAGAATCTCTCCCAGGCAGGGTGAATCAGAATTTCTGTTTTGAACAAGATCCCCAGGTTATTCCTATGCACATGAATGTTTGAGAAACACTGAACTCTAAGTCACTGTGTTTATGTTTTATAGATGTCTGGATCTGACTGGCACTTCTTGTATCTGCACAGATACACTAAGAGCTCCTAATTTTTTTCTCTGTTGGCAACATGAGTCCAGTCTTTAAAATTCTGACCTGTCTGCATCAGTCATACTGACATATTGACTGTTTTTGCAAGTCCTTGTCCTTTTCTCAATTAATCCCTTGCTGAATGGCTCTCCCAGTATTCAGTAGACCTTCCACAGCTTCTTATCTTGTCTCCATTACTAATTTCCCCAGCTCTTGAGTTAAGTGCCATTTGGTTAAATACTGGTTTGCTGTCAGAAACATAGGTATAAAGTCTATCATTTGATGACCATTCTATGTGTGTTAAATGTGAATAATATTTTAATTTCTCATATTCAGAAAGGTTGCTCAAAGCATAAAGTCAAATATTTAATATGAGCATTTCACATTTATTAATTTATTCATCCATCCGTTCACTCAGCTAATAATGAGTGCCTACAGTGGCCTAGAAAAAAGAAGATACATTACAAAATATAATCAAATGCTGGCATTTATTTTATTTATTTATTTATTTATTTATTTATTTTTTTTTACAAATAGTTTATTGTCAAATTAGTTTCCACATAACACCCAGTGCTCATCCCACAAGTGCTGCCCTCCTCCATGCCCACCCCTCCCTCCCTGCATCCACCAGTCCTCCAGTTTTTGTGTGATGATCTCTCATGGTTTGCCTCTCCCCCTTTCCCCCACCATTTCCGCCCTTCTTCTCCCCCTTGGTCCTCTGTTAAGCTCCTCCTAATCCTCCTATACGTGCAAACATATGGTAGCTGTCCTCTGCCTGACTTATTTCGCTCAGCTAACACCCTCAAGGTCCATCCATGTTGCTACACATGGCCAGATTTCATTGTTTCTCATTGCCATGTAGTATTCCATGGTATAGATAAACCACATCTTCTTGATCCTTCATCTGTTGATGGACACTTAGGCTCTTTCCATGTTTTAGCTTTGTGGAGAGTGCTGCTATGAACATTGGGGTACATGTGCTCCTATGCCTCAGCATTTCTGTATCCCTTGGGTAAATTCCTAACAGTGCTATTGCTGGGTCCTAGGGGAGTTCTATTGTTAGTTTCCTGAGGAACCTCCACACTGTTTTCCAGAGGGGCTGTACCAGTTTACATTCCCACCAACAGTGTAGGAGGCTGCCCGTTTCTCCACATCCTCGCCAGCATCTAGAGTTCTCTGATTGGCTCATTTTAGCCACTCTGACTGGCGGGAGGTGGTATCTCAGTGTGGTTTTGATTTGTATTTTCCTGATGAGGAGCGATGCTGAGCATCATTTCATGTGTCTGTTGGCCATCTGGATGTCCTCTTTGGAGAAGTGTCTGTTCATATCTTCTGCCCATTTCTTCACTGGGTTGTTTGCTTTTCGGGCGTGGACTTTGGTGAGTTCCTTGTAGATTCTGGATATCAACCCTTTATCTGATATGTCATTTGCAACTATCTTTTCCCATTCGATTGGTTGCCTATTAATTTTCTGGGTTGTTTCCTTGGCTGTGCAGAAGCTTTTAATCTTTTTTTTTTTTTTTCTAGGAGGAGGCGTGAGCAGGGAGGTCAGGAGGAATCACAGGCTGAAACAGGCTCCAGGCTCTGAGCTGGCAGTCAGCTGGGAGCCCGGCGCGGGGCTCGAGCCACGAACCGCGAGATCATGACCTGGCGAAATCGGGACGGCAACAGTAAGCCACTGGCGCCCCAAAAGCACAATCTTGAGGAGGTCCCAACAGTTTATTTTTGCTCTTAATTCCCCTTGCTTTTGGGGATGTGTCAAGTAAGAAGTTGCTGCGGTGGAGGTCAAGGAGGTTGTTTCCTGCCTTCTCCTCTAGGGTGTTGATGGTTCCCTGTCTCACGTTCAGGTCCTTTATCCATTTGGAGTTTATTTTTGTGCATGGTGTGAGAAAATGATCTAGTTTCATTCTTCTGCATGTTGCTGTCCAGTTCTCCCAACACCATCTGTTAAAAAGGCTGTCTTTTTTCCATTGGATATTCTTTCTGCTTTGTCAAAGATTAGTTGGCTGTATACTTTTGGGTCCACTTCTGAGTTCTCAATTCTGTTCCATCGGTCTATGTGTCTGTTTTCATGCCAATACCATACTGTCTTGATGATGACAGCTTTGTAGTAGAGGCTAAAGTCTGGGATGGTGATACTTCCTGTTTTGGTTTTATTTTTCAGGATTACTTTGGCTATTCGGGGTCTTTTGTGGTTCCATACAAATTTTGGATAGTTTGTTCTAGTTTTGAGAAGTATGCTGGTGCAATTTTGATTGGAATTGCATTGAATGTGTAGAGTGTCTTAGGTAGTAATGACATCTTAACTATATTTATTCTTCCTATCCATGAGCATGGAATGTTTTCCATTTCTTTGTGTCTTCTTCAATTTCCTTCATAAGTTTTCTATAGTTTTCATCCTACAGATCTCTTGTATCCTTGGTTAGGTTTATTCCGAGGTATTTTATGTTTTTTATTGCAATTGTGAATGGGATCAGTTTCTTGATTTCTCTTTCTGTTGCTTACATTGTTGGTGTATAAAAATGCAACCGATTTCTGTACGTTGATTTTGTACCCTGCAACTTGGCTGAATTCTTAGATCAGTTCTAGTAGGCTTCTGGTGGAGTCTGTCGGGTTTTCGATGTAGAGTATCATGTCATCTGCGAAGAGTGAAAGTTTGACTTCCTCTTTGCCAATTCTGATACCTTTGATTTCCTTTTGGTGTCTGATGGCTGATGCTAGGACTTCCAACACTATGTTAAACAGCAGTGGTGAGAGTGGGCATCCCTGTCGTGTTCCTGATCTCAGGGGGAAAGCGCTCAGTTTTTCCCCGTTGAGGATGATGTTAGCTGAAGGCTTCTCATAGATGGCTTTGATGATGTTTAAGTAGGTTCCTTCTATCCCAACTTTCTCGAGAGTCTTTATTAAGAAGGGATGCTGTATTTTGTCAAATGCTTTTCTGCATCTATTGACAGGATCATATGGTTTTTATCTTTTCTTTTATTGATATAATGTATCACATTGATTGATTTGCGAATTTTGAACCAGCCCTGTAACCCACGAATGAATCCCACTTGATCTTGGTGGATGATTCTTTTTATATGCTGCTGGATTCGATTTGCATGGATCTTGTTGAGAATTTTTGCATCCGTATTCATCAAGGATATTGGCCTGTAGTTCTCTTTTTTTGCTGGATCTCTGTCTGGCTTGGAATCAGTGTGATGCTGGCTTCATAAAATGAATTCGGGAGTTTTCCTTTGCTTTCTATTTTTTGGAATAACTTGAGAAGAATTGGGATTAATTCTGTTTTAAATGTCTGGTAGAATTCCCCAGGGAAGCCATCAGGTCCAGGGCTCTTATTTGTTGGGAGATTTTTGATCACTGATTCGATTTCTTCACTCGTTATGGGTCTGTTCAGGTTTTCTATTTCTTCCCGTGTGAATTTTGGTAGTGAGTGTGTGTTTAGAAATTTGTCCATTTCTTCTAGTTGTCCAATTTGTTGGCATATAATTTTTCATAGTATTCCCTGATAATTGCTTGTATTTCTGAGGGGTTGGTTGTAATAAGTCCGTTTTCATTCATAATTTTGTCTATTTGTGTGCTCTCTCTTTTCTTTTGGATAAGTCTGGCTAGAGGTTTGTCAATTTTGTTTAGTTTTTCAAAAAACCAACTCTTGGTTTCATTGATCTGTTCAATTGTTTCTTTGGTCTCTATGTTGTTTATTTCTGCTCTAATTTTTACTATTTCTCTTCTTCCACTGGGTTTAGGGTGCTCTTTTTGCTCTGCCTCTAGTTCCTTTAGGTGAGCTGTTAGATTTTGGACTTGCACTTTTTCTAATCTCTTGAAATAGGCCTGGAGAGCAATGTACTTTCCTCTTAGGACTGCCTTTGCCGCATCCCATAGATTTTGAATTGTTGTGTTTTCATTTTCATTTGTTTCCATATATTTTTAATTTCATCTCTAATTGCCTGATTGGCCCATTCATTCTTTAGAAGGGTGTTCTTTAACCTCCATGTTTTTGGAAGTTTTCCAGACTTCTTCCTGTAATTGATTTCAAGTTTCAAAGCATTGTGATCTGACAGTGTGCATGGTATGATCTCTATTCTTTTATGTTTATTGAGGGCTGCTTTATGTCCCAGTATGTGATCTATCTTGGAGAATGTCCCATGCGCACTTGAGAAGAAAGTAAATTCCCTGGCCTCAGGATGTAAAGTTCTAAATATATCCGTCAGGTCCATCTGGTCCAATGTATCTTTCAAGTCCATTATTTCTTTAGTGATTTTCTGTCTGGTTGACTTATCCATTGCTGTAAGCGGAGTATTAAAGTGCCCTGCTATTAGCACATTCT